>JAEMWC010000274.1:185000-190000 GCA_016490735.1 Pachyseris speciosa
ATATCGAATCTTGTTAGATTTTAAATGTATATATATTTTAGTTTACTATATTTTTTAGATTGTAAATAGTTGTGTATTTTATGAGGGCCACAAGTTTATTAGCCTTTGGCTATTAAGTGCTACCCTCTTTAAATAAAGGCTTTACTTATTTACTTACTTACTTACTTACCTCTATACAGTGGTGTTCAAAGGAGAAAGATTCGACAACGATTCCAGCCAGGATATTGAAGCTCACTTCAAGCCGACTAAAACCATTAAATATCCACATGTCACTTCGTGCCACTCACCAGGTGTAAAGTAATGGTTTCATTCAGGAGCCCATGGGCTCCTGTTTCATTAAACTGAGAAACAATCAGACTGCTTAGAACAAACCCTTCGAAAACAACAATTGAAAAGTGACTTGTGAATTAAAACAACGCCTTAGAGCACACTCAATGCCATGACCTTTCGGCACGAAGATTTCAAAGAATTCTTGCGAAAGACTGACTTGTCGCGCGGGTTTTGTTTCGCCGATAGGCCTGTCGGTAAGATAAGTGAAGGACCATTGATGGGGAAGGGGGGAGGGAGGGGGGGGGGGGCGTTGGGTAAAATACAATAAAAAAACAACAACAACAACAACAGCAAAACAATCCGTGCAAGGGAAGGAAGTTGACTGAACAACAACAACAACAACAATCATGCAAAGAAAAAGTAAAGCAAAAATAATGTTTCCTGCAGAGTGAATTCAACTGTCGGGCTGACAAACTGTACCTGCCTGAAGAGCACCTTGGCAGCCACTTTTTTCGGCAGTATTGTTAGTCCTGGTAGAATCCCCATTTCTCTATAATTATGAAAACGGACGTATTCCCCTTTCCAGTCTGATACATTTTGTGCGCAGCAACCTCATCATGGATTTTGATGCAAACAGCTATCCTGCCTGTTTCGTTTGCACCTTAAAGTAAGCGCATACCGAGTTTTGAAAACGTCGACATCATCACAGGAAAGAGTTTACAACTGCAGTGCATAAATGAAGATTGTGGACACAGATACGCACACACGTACCGAACTGTAACAAAACTGCTATGGTTCTGCTATGGTTTTTGGTTATTTATTTTGCAGGTATCAATTGCTTGTATATATCATTTATAGTCAGCAGTTCAATGTATTATTGAAAGCTTTTTATTTGACCATTTCTGTATCCTTTATTGTTAAATATACATGCACCGGAAACTCCAAGCACAGGGGAAACTAGTGTGTGAAAAAGCAAAACTTCTGAACAGCAAACTGAGTGTGCCTTGCGTTTGGAACCTGAAGAATATCTTCAGTTTTCCTTCCTTTTTCTTCATACATGTAAAACCCACAGTCATTCATTGTATGAAAAGACAACTGTTATGTAATAAAAAGTGTTTATTATATAAATACTGAAATTTATTCACAGAAATGACAGTGATGGAAAAATCGTTTTGTTTTTAGTCATAGCCAATCAGCGACGCGAACGATGAAACTTCACTAGTAAAAAATCATCGTTCGCGGGGTCTGACTGAATGAACGGTGTTTTTCACTAGCGAACGGTGATCATTCGACAAACTACGTCACCCTCGGCGCGAAAACTTGCAAGTCGCCCTTTTATTTTCGAGATGCGGAAAGGTGTCCGCACGCCGATTCAGTTGACAATTTTATCGCTGAACAAGATAACAAAGCCACCTTGCAAAAAACACAACGAGATGTAAAACTTTTGCAAACCTGTTCAGAAACTAAGAATGAAATTAGAAACGTTGAAGACATTCCAGCAACGGAGTTGAACGAATACTTGTGTGATGTTATCATTTCGGTCAGAACCAAAGACGGCAAAGACTATGAGCCTTCTTCGCTCCGAAGTCTATTGACAAGTTTAGAACGACTTTTGAAGAGAAAGAACTACTCTGCCAGTATCACGAATGACCTCGTATCGTCGCTCGCTTCGCTCACTCCTCAGTTTTTTTTTTTTTTTTTGGCGAAGATGTATTTGTTTGGTCCCGGTCTACTACTTAGATACCCCCCTCCCCCCCCCCCCCCCCCTTGTTAAACCACTTTCAATCAGTCCAACCACCCAAAACCAGTCAAACCAGTTTGAAACCAGATTGACGAGTCATCCAATTAGAGAAAGGGGGATGAAGAATATCCGTGTCACTCAATTAGAGAAAAGGGGTACAAGGGTATCCCAAAGAAACCGATTGGATTTTTCCAATAAAAATATATACAAGAGAATGTCAACATCCTCGTGTGAAATATTACGTTATAAAGTAAGACAGTAAGACAAGCTTTCATTACAGAGAGAGAAAAGTGGTTAGGAAAGCAAATCGAAGATTCCATTGATAAACCACTTATGCGCCACGTTTGGGATTTGTTACGCAATGATATGTCACCATGGTAGCACATAAAGAAAACAGGGGAAACCCACTTTATCGATGAATGTGCGCTTATAGCGTTCAAAGTTATTCATTCTCTCCCAGTCGAGGAAAGGATTTTTTATGAGAAAATGGCTGACCAACGAGGGGTTTTATGATACACGCTAAAATGCCCACTGAAAATCTGAGCAAAGACATTCTTGACTTCTTTTCCAGAATTTTGAACTTTTTTGCGTGCCAATTTCCCTGATTTTATTCAAATGTTCCTGACTCCACCCACGTTTTTTCCTTTCTTCCAACTTGTAAGCAACAAAAAACCTTAAATTTTTTTCTTTCCATTCCACGGAAATCTCCACAAGAAATCCACCACCATATTATTTTGGACATATTTTTTGTCTCCACATATTCAAATGTACTTCCAACTAATTGAAGATAATATTTTCGTTTGTATATGGCGTGCACGTTTGAAGAGAGCGACCCCATTGTGAGGGAAATTCAAAAACTTCCCCCCGAATCACGAAAAATTATTTTATGTGAGGTTGCAAAAATAAAAGATCGGGAAAAGCAGGGTTGGGTTCAAATTTTGAATTGTATCAATTATGCTCCATATTGTTCAAAAAATGAAAGAATTACAAAAATCACGAAAGGTAGCAAATGAATTGGCGGTTGTATTGAAAGGAAAAGTTCATACCATTGAGGAAGCTGATTTGGAGGATAGTATATACACCTTATTCCAAAATGGCGGCCGCTCGGAATGATCTGGCGAGAACAGCACGGAAACGAGGCATCAAGGGCCGGCGTGAAAATCTTGTGGTGTTTACATATGGTAATCGTGAACGATCATGCTTCAAAATTGCTCTATTCCATTCTGTTCTAAGAAAATTTATGAGTAAAATGGCGTGAAAATCTCTTATCAGAAGTTTCCAGAAGACCGACGTGTAGTGTGTTCAAGCAATGGATTGTTGCCATACGAAGGGATCTTGGATCAACTTTAAGTGACAAAACACTCGATCAAGGGTATGTTTGCGCCACTTCAAGTCTTCGGGTTATATTTGCTCGTTTGCTTGTCGCGAGAAAACTTTGAAAACTACTGCCGTACCATCCGTTTATCCGTGAAAGAAGTGTTCGCTCGTAAAACGAAAAGCAGCAAAGCATAGTAGTCCGATTAAACGAAAAAGACTGAGGAAAACCTCAGCAACGGTTACGATAGGCGCCTGCAGCAGTATTCCAAGTGTGTGTCATTTGACATAGATTCGCGGGAAAACCAGGAATCTCCTGACCTTACCTTCATCAACCAAAGACATCGTAATTTAGATATTTCTCCTGATAGAGACTCTAGGAAGCTATAAAAGCTATTCATGATCTGGACTGTGAGAAAGACAAGCTTACTAAAAAACTCCGACAACTCGAAGCGGATATTTCCAAGATTTAAAATCGGAGGTATTTAGCGTCGACAGATTTATGAAGTTAGATAAAGATTAGCTTTTTATTCTGGATTTCCCAATAGTAACATTTTCAAGAGTAGAATTCAGTATTTTAATCCAGGAAAAGAAAGTGAAAACATTAATTACTGGCATTCACCTTTTCATATTGTAGGAAATATGAATCAGAGAAATTAAATGATGAAGATGCCCCTGAATAGAACAAGGAAAACCAAGGCAATTAAGCCTGGATTAATTTTATGTTTCTAAAGGTCAGCACCATTTCAGTATGGCCCTCAAGGGCAAAGATCAATGACCACATGCCTGCTGATCTTAAGGATAAATATCCTTCTACCAGGGTCATAATTGACTGCAGAGAGCTGTGCTGTCAAATGCCTAAGAGTCTTCGTTTAAACAGTGATCTTTTTAGCTTGTTTAAAAACCGGCATACCAGTGTGAAGGGGCTTATTGGAATCTCACCTGGGGGTGCCAAAACATTTATTAGTCCACTTTCACGGGGTACTTTTTATGGGAACCAAAGGTCATATGACCTCTGAGGAAGTTGTGCAGACACTACAAATTGTCTCCCTTCAAATCCACGTGGAGTGTGTGATCAACAAGACAAAAAACTTCCACATATGAAACAGTGTAGTGCATTTACTCTGTTTAGTGTTTTCAGTCAAATGTGGTGTGTTTGAAAGTATAAGCACATAACTTTCGTACAGGCAATGACCATTTATTTTCAGTTTACTGACTATTTTGAACTATTATTTCTGATTTTCTGAACTACATTTCCGAGAAAAAAAACCTTAATTTAAATATCCTTTATAGCGTTCCAAGCAAATTAAAGTTTGTAGAATCACCACCAAAATTTTAGTTAAGCATTTTTCAACTGATTAGGATCCCATTCGTTTAATGAACTGCCAGGTATGTCTTCAATTCTTCTGATAGAGACGACGAACACCATTGCTGTTTACATGCTTGACTTTGTCTTGGCCTTCGATGCCTCGTTTCCGCGCTGCTCTCTCCAGATCATTCCGAACGGCCGCCATTTTGGAATAAGGTGTATTTATTCGATTATTAAATTTTTGAACCTTGATTATGGGCGCTTATTCGAGGTGGGCGCTTATTTGAGGCTGGGCGCTTATGAAATTTTCACCATTTTCAGCGTGTGTAGTATGTTTATTTTGAAACAAATCAATAAGTAGTAATA
>JAEMWC010000274.1:195000-207500 GCA_016490735.1 Pachyseris speciosa
GGACAGTTGTGATGTTTGTCCTGAGTACTCTCAGTAACTGATTGACTATCCCGGTCCCGCGGGTTATCCCTCCTATTAGTTATCTTTGTATGTTACGTGCTAGGGAAAGACCGACTGTAGATATTAACTGTATTGTACATTTTTTCTTGTATAGAATGTGGTGCCGTGGTGAACAATTCGCTCTCAAGCCCTGGCTATCCAATTTATTATCAGCCCAATAAGCATTGTACGTACTGGGTTCCAGTCTCGGAGGGCACGTCACTTATGATTGACTTTGAATTTGATCTGGAAAATCGCACTTCATGCTGGTAATTATAACTAAGGTTAACTATAAAGTTAACATGAAATACGCTCTACAGATGTTACTCATCTGGGGCCGGTTGTTAGACAGCCGATGAACTTTTATCCCCGATTAAAAAGTATACATCTCGCACACGTTGAAAATGTCCTTTACAGCTGCTTTTATGCGGAGAGTAAAAACAGAATGCCTGAGTCAAAACTGATGAGGGACACAAATTTATTAATTTATTATAAAAATCTACAAGAATAAGTAATTACGCTAGTATCTAATGTTCACCCTGTTAAATCCTGCGTTCGAGCTTACAAGTGCTTTGAACGACTGGGTGCCTACTGCACAAATTCCAGGGCTGAACATTCTAGAAACACACCTTATGTTTACTGAACACGTGGCGTGAGTAACCAACGATTGAGACTTAATCAACGCATATAATAAAAACTAAATAACAGCAACAACAAAAACCCACACACACCACGCATAGATTTGAAAATACCAGTCATCATCTTCCGTATTGGATCCTTTAGCTCCCAGTTGGCTTGTTAGCTCAGTTGGTAGAGCACTGCACCGGTATCGCAAAGGTCATGGGTTCGACTGCTGTAGAAGCCTGATTTCCTTTTCAGGCTTTGTTTTCACTACGCTTAAGTAGTGTTCATAACTGCGATGATCATTCATATCTTCATTCTTTAATACGCCCGCAGTTCAAACATATGATTTTCATATATTCATTGTCACATGACAAACTTCTGTTCGGCAGGTTTACTATTGAGAATAAATAGCCCTTCATAGCCTACCGATGAAATGTTGTCTTATTGTTGCTATTTAATTGTCTGGCTGATACTTTTTTTACTGCAATAGCGTTTGGTTTGTCAATCGGTTGAGTGTTCTTGACAGGCAGTTTGGGTAGAGCTCCCTTCCAAGGTTCATCCCAATGCAGGGTCTAATGCAGGGTCTAATGAGAGATTAGTCAGGGAAAAATAGTTGTTGGAAAAAAAAGGTTTTCTGTCATATATACTTAGCCATCAGAAATCCTTTTAGGACCAAGTGATTGATGGCCTTACACAACACCTCTTAATTATCCACTGACCTGCCCGTCATCCCCTGATCTTGAGCTGTACGTAGAGAATGTAATATACCTGCTTCGGATATAAAAAGAGTCTAACTTGGTTTTATTTTCTTAAAGTAGTGCGGCCCCTTATTTAACACTAATGTTTCCTTCACAGGAAAGATTATTTGAAGATTACTGATGAGAAGGGCCAGTCAGTAGGGGTATACTGTGGTACAAAGACTACTAAGGAAACTGTTGAAGTTGCTGGAGGGTATGCAGTGATAATATTCCACTCTGACGGGTTTGCAGAAGGAAAAGGATTTCGGATGCTTTTCCGTATCAAGGAGATGTGCCTGTACTTTTCTTTTTGAAGCAAAATCTTTTTCATAAGGAGATCCATAAAATTTGCAAGGTATTGTCGTTGCTGTCAGTAATAATTAATCGAGGAGAGCTTCAAACCCTCGGTGCCGGCAGAAAGAACTAATTTTTCTTGTGCACGTAGGCGTAGATAGCAGAATAGCTGTTAGTAATATACTTGCGACTCCGGCATCTCCGATGCATAAAATGTGCCAACAGAGTCATAAATGACTTCTGGCTGAGTCCAACTGGTATAGCCGTTTGTTCTACGTGTACCAGAAAATCTTGGTAAACTGCGCACTCCTCGTGGAAGACTCCTCTCCCGTTACCGATGCACCTTGTTGTACTCGATGGATTGAACAAGCTTTGCTCCTTTCAAAGGTCGTGATTCTCAAACACTGACTCCGTTGATACAGTTTAAAAACCATCTTTTGAAAAACTTATATCACACACGACCATGCACATAGATCATGATAATGATGTCACACTAGGCTGAGGTAAATTTCAAAATAATGGAGAATTCACGATATCCCGGTCATCCTAGATATTGCAGACTAATTTGAAAACACAAATTCACTGATATCTCCAATCATCTGGGATGGTCGAAGATAAATCGGAAAAACTGCAAGTGTTTCTTTATAGCAAACTTACTGGAAAATAGAACACCTCACTCCAAGAGTACGGAAAACTACATCCTATCATCCTTCAATACTTCTGGTTGGTCGCCATAATTGTTTGAGAAAACAAAACAATCATGGCGGCCAACTGACGAGGTCTTTAGACGAAACGGTGTGTTGAGAGTATATGCAAATGAGGCTTTTTCCTGTTAAAAATGATAATAAAATAGGAAATTAAAAAAAGTGCAGTCAAAATCCGGTTGCCGTGGAGACATCCTGACGGAAACACTCAAATATAACATAATGCTGTTACTAGATACGTTTTAGTTGAACACGTTTAATTTGGTGCTGTGTCCTCAAATATTAAAAACAAAATGGTAAAAATGCGCCAGCTTGGTAGTCTGTTGAAATTAAGGAATGAAAACGTAAAGCTTGTGGGATGTGGCTGGAGTGACAAGGATACTTCACAAATTAATGTGATCAAGTAAGGTGAAGCCACGCAAAAGGCACTAAGGCCACAAGGTAGCGGGCATTACCCCTTAAATCTACCAAAGCAAAGATTGAGCCCAAGCATTAGCAGCCATGGACAGCTGTTTCGGCCCTGTTAGGCCTCATCAGCATGGCTTAACTAATGCTCAGGCTCAAGTACCCACATATCAATAAAACAAGCAATGAAAACGTAAAGCTTGTGGGATGTGGCTGGAGTGACAAGGATACTTCACAAATTATTGTGATCAAGTAAGCTGAAGCCACTCAAAAGGCACTAAGGCCACAAGGTAGCGGGCATTACCCCTTAAATCTACCAAAGCAAAGATTGAGCCCAAGCATTAGCAGCCATGGACAGCTGTTTCGGCCTTGTTAGGCCTCATCAGCATGGCTTAACTAATGCTCAGGCTCAAGTACCCACATATCAATAAAACAAGCAATGAAAACGTAAAGCCTTTTGAGTGGCTTCAGCTTACTTGATCACATTAATTTGTGAAGTATCCTTTTCACTCCAGCCACATCCCACAAGCTTTACGAGCTTGGGCTCAATCTTTGCTTTGGTAGATTTAAGGGGTAATGCCCGCTACCTTGTGGCCTTAGTGCCTTTTGAGTGGCTTCAGCTTACTTGATCACATTAATTTGTGAAGTATCCCTGTTGAAATTAAGGAGTATGACGCATGGTATTTTATTTATTTGGGATTGCCATAAGCGATTAATTAAAAGTACACGCGTCAACTACAGTCGCACCTCCCTTTGCGACTACATTTTGCAAGCGACTGCCTTGCGTAAACGACCACTTTTCCAAAATACCAAACTTTCTCTGTCAAAAGACTGTAATTGGGACCTCTAGAAGGCGACCGCCTCTCCTAAGCGACCGCGGCCTCTTTTGCGGCTGACGGTTTAAAAATTTCTATTGTTTTTAACTTTCCGTAATCGACCACTTGTCACTTAATCCTTCTCTACAGAGGCGCAAATATTGTTAGCCGTCCCTTTTTCGCGCTTTCGGCCAACACCAGAGGCGTAAATGTCACAAATGGTATATGTTTCTCGATATAGACACACGTTCGCTTTACTGAAACAAACAAGCAGATTGAATTTGTCATAAGGAGAAAAATACTTTGTATCGATAATAAGTGCTTGACTCTATCAATTAATAAAATTTGTAGTCGTGAAAGAAACCACTAATTTATCAACGCCTTATAACTATTAGTCAACTTACTATATTACGCCGACAGTTGTCAACAGCCTAAACATACATGAAATCGAAGCGACATATAGATCAGGCCCCGGTTGTTCAAGCAACGAATAAGTCGCTATTCGGCGGGAAAAATTGATCCATTTGCGGCGTTTCGGTGGTTGGAAGCTTGCTTGGATAACGTTATCCAGCCGCTATCTAGTGGACGAAGTTATCCACATCAAGCTAAGTCGTATAACTTTTCATGCACAGGAAAAAACTTAAAAAACAGATATGAATGTTCGAATAATCAACCATTTAGTTACACAACTAAGAACCAACTAACTAACGAAAGTACCTGGAAAAAACCCAGTTAAATGCTCGTAGTCAAACGCAACATAAAATACTTGCCGACCGCCGTGGAAACGGCATTTCCTTATCTATGGCGTAAACAGATATGTACTTGATGTTTTTATCATTTTAATTTATAATCGTCCATCAACTTAAATTGGTATGATAGTAATACAAATAAAACCGTAAGTCTTAGGGCAAGTCGTCGAGCGATTTAAGCCTCGGACCTACATGCAAACTCATAGTTACCCTCACTGTGGTACAGGAGGGAGTGGTTGGACCCCCTTGCGGTTTCGTGAGGGTTGTCCCATACACCCAAATCGAGTCGATTTGTCTATGTTAGTAGACGAATCGTCTCACCGGAAGTCGATTCGAGAGAGTCTTAGACATAATATCACTTCAAGGCAACGGGGAGGGTGGAATACGTTGTCGATTCGACTCGATTCGATCGAATCGTCTGTGTAGGCAGTCGAATCGGCTCACCGGAAGTCAATTCGCGAGAGTCTTAGACACAATACCGCTGCAAGGCAACAAGGATGGTGGAATACGTCATCGATTCGACTAGATTCGATCGAATTGGTCGATTTGTCTGTGTAGGCAGTCGATTCGCGAGAGTGTTGACACATCATTGCTGCAAGGCAACAGGGAGGGTGGAACACGTTGTCGATTCGACTCAATTCGATCGAATCGATCGATTCGTCTGTGTGGCAGTCGAGTCGTCTCGACGGCAGTCGATTCGCGAGAGTCTTAGACACAATACCGCTGCAAGGCAACAGGGGCGGGGTGGGGGGGGGGGTGGAATACATAGTCGATTCGACTCAATTCGATCGACTCGATTCGAGCGAATCGTCAATGTGGCAGTCGAGTCGTCTCACCGGAATTCGATTCGCGAGAGTCTTAGACACAATACCGCTGCAAGGCAACAGGGAGGGTGGAATACATAGTCGATTCGACTCGTTTTGATCGAATCGTCAATGTGGCAGTCGAGTCATCTCACCGGAATTTGATTCGCGAGAGTCTTAGACACAATACCGCTGCAAGGTAACAGGGAGTGTGGAATACGCTGAAAGGCTTCAAGGATGGTGCAGTACGTTGTCGATTTGGCTCAATTCCGATCAAACCGATCGATTCGTCTGTTTAGGCAGTCGAAGCATCTCACCAGAAGTCGATTCGCGAGAGTCTTAGACAGAGTACCGCTGCAAGGCAACAGGGAGGGTGGAATGCGTTGTCGATTCGACTCCATTCGATCGAATCGATCGATTCGTCCGTGTGGCTGTCGAATCTTCTCACCGGAAGTTGATTCGCGTGAGTCTTAGGCAGCAAGTCAGCTGGGATGGGTGGAATACGATGTCCATTGGACTCGGTTCGATGGAATCGTTCGGTTTGTGTGGAGTGTCATGAAATAAAACCAAAACTAATTACGACGTCCATCATGACAGATCAGGAATATGGTGGAGAGGCGTTTTTATATATATTTTTTTAAATTTGAAATTCATTACATGCAGCCGGCGCCCGTGGAAAAGCGTACTAGCCAGTCTCGTTGTAGGTTCTAGTTTTTGTTCTGGTTGATTGTGTAAGTGGTGAAGGACAAGGAAAACCAGGGCAGTTGAAACTTTTTTCGACATAGTATTGAATGTCGTTGTACTGGAAACATGTTTTTAGGCTGTGATGAATAATTTATTTGAAAATGTACAGGAGTCTCTACTCAGTTAGGTACTGTATTTTATTTTCTTTGTTTGTTTTGTTTTGTTTGTTGTTGTTGTTTTTTTTTGTGTGTGTGCACTTTGTGAAAAGCAACCTGAAGCTGTTATAACTAATCGTGGCCAGAAATCTCGGACATCACATTTCGTGCGACTTACATTCACGCTGTCGCGTAATGGCCTTAACCGCTGATTTGAGCAGTGACCTCCGGGCACATATTTTTAGGACAGATCGAGGGGTGAAATACAACTGTGTTTATGGTCAAATGAATGCTGCTGGCTGAAGGTATTGCCAAAACGAGCAATGACAGACAAAATCCACGAAAATAGCTATCAAACGATGCCTTTTGAGGGACATTTGAGGCACATTTGGCCGAGATATCGCTTGTTGAACTCAGAGCACGAACTTCCGGTTCACATGTATTGTACGTCGCAGCTTTACTTCATTTTTATCATCGAAATGGAACGGGTTAGTTTTCTTGAATCTCCTCGAGAATCAAGATTTTTATAATACTAAATATGCAGGATTTGCGTGCGAGAATACGGTGCTAAGAGCGAGACTTTGTTGTCTTCTTCTTCATGGAGCGGACGTGGATCTGCGTGACATGTCGCCCTTCCCGTGGTCTTATTTCATTTTGCAAGGTTTTTAGCAGCCGAAAAGAAAGGTACGTTTACAAGCTGAAGATCTGTTTTTTATTCTGAAAATAGCGACCTATCTGCATTTTTTGACTCGATTTTGGCAACTTACATAGCGACTTCAGATTTCTGATTATTTGCTAGCAAATATATTTTCTTCGCTTCTTTTTTCACTGTTTTATAGTGTTTTGACTGGAGCTGAAATTGCAAATTGACTTCCTTTCGAGAGAAAGGTATGGAATTCGTTTTTCCGATAGATTTTTTAATTACAATATCGCTGAAATGTTTTTGAATGACGCTCGATTTTGGCAAACGGAAAAACGGTATTAATTGTGCTTGTATTTCCGTAACTCCATCACTTCTCATATAAAGCTTTGTAATTTCGTATGCCATTTTTGATATTGATTGGGAAAAGCCGCTACTACTACTCTGGAGCAATAAATAAGGCATTTCTCATTTGGGAAGCTAAAGGTCTGGTAACGAGTATGTTGCTATGGTGACGTCATCACCATTATCAGAATGTGTAGTTCTGGCAGCACATCAGCCCTGCAAAATTTCAACCCTGTAGACTTTGCACAGATATTCCATTTTTTGTGATTTTACACCATTTTGTGTCCACCTTGTGACGTCACAAGTCCTCTAATTTGCATAAATCAAAATCTCGAATAACTCAGCAACTAAGAGTGCTATCACAATAAAATAAACGCCGCTCTTCATCATTTTGAAAGCTCTTTCAAACAAGCCAATGAAAAATTTCGCTTCATATGCACTTTGAGTTCTGTTTGAAAAATTATACGATGTATTAACAACTGACTCTGTTTGAATAATTGTGACCAAAGACCATCTTCTCAAATTTGGGACTTGTTGTTATGTATTACTTGGGGGTTGCTGGCCTTGATAAATGGTAGATATTAGCTTTGGAATAGGTTCGCAAGTCAAATTAACAACATTGTAACATTAAAACTATTCTAAAAGTAAGGTGGTTCTCTGTACTTCCTTAAGTGTAAGAACCACTTGAATTTATTAGGTTTAATTGGTTCTTATGCATTTGGTATCCTCTTTTGTAAAATCTTTATCCACTCTTTCTTTTATGCGGGCTTTTACTGTAACAGAAACTGAAAACCATGAAGACCCCCTTCCGGAAACAAATAAAACAAACTCTCAGCTTCGCCAAGAAACTCTTTGTCACCGTCAAGCTTCTTCCGTTCACCACCAACTTATAATTAACTCGCCAAATTGCACCAATCTAACTAAACGTACCGCATTTATAACTAATATTTTAATGGCTATACGACAAACTACTCCGTTCATTACTTGCCCCTACAATATTAGTCTCATGAAATGAACTAAGTGTGGAAATTGCTATAACAATAGGAATTAATACCCACCCCGTAGACAAGGTCAAATTAACATAATCGGCCGGTTGGTATTACGTAACTTGACCAACTATTGTAGCATATGCCAGAACAAAAACCATAATAGCGGTCGGAGTACCTAAATTACAGAGAAACTCGCGCAAAAGTAAAATAAAATTGTCAAAGATTACTGCTTTTATAACCTGAATGTTTACCACTATGTAGATTGCAGTGCCATGAATTGGACGTAAATGAGACTTTTTTATAACAATGGAAATTAATCGAGCAATAGTGCGAGGAACACATCACAAAAGAAGCGAAACATGTGGTAAAACTTGCAACGCAATTGAATAATTATATAGGATGCGCGCCACTTGATTGGTAATTGATGTTCTTACCAAAATTCATCACTCAACGTTTGCTCTCACGAGATCATTCCATCCCAACGATGACTACTCTGCGAGAGTACCGTGACACCGTCAGATACCCGACAAAGCGTGAGATATCCGACGAAAGAGCACAACTTTTTAAAGTTATCAACGGAGACGCTTTTTGCCGCTGAAATGTTGGCCGGAGGACATGAGGAAATAAACGCAGTTGGCGACAGGGACACTTTCAAGCTTATGCTGTTTTGTTTGGGGAACGGCTGTTCCCCAAACTTAATCACGAAGTGGATCCTGTTGTCACAAACTTGGGCGCCTGACAAGGCTGAAAAGAGGGCTAGACAGATAGACTACATCCTGAACAATGCCGACACCAACAGAAGTACCTGGTTCTACTACGATACGTAAGGACTATAACAAATTGCTGTACCTGAACGGTCTGCCGAAGTGAACTAACCGTGCATTGCAGGCGAACAAAACACAGCTCCTTTAGGAGCTACCAAATGTAGCAAAAGACATGACCAATTTCCTGAAAGTAGCCCCCAAACTAGTTGCCTCAACCCCACATTTAATTGATGTCTACTCCCGACCCTTAGACAAATTACCCTTCAGTCACATATATATCCACGGGGCATAGATAACACTTCACAGTATTTGTCGTTCTAAGAATGAAAACGTCTAACAACAATGACTGCCAAGTTACACCCAGAACGGGTTTACATAGCGGAAAATTTTGCAACAAACGCATTCTACAAATGCTTTTGAATTACGCTTATAACTCGGACAGAAAACCTTTTGTACTACATAATATTCGCATCGACGCAAACAAAACGAAGTAGTTCAATGTGTTGCTACTTCACGCGAATAGCCGACATACAGGCGCATCATTTCTGGCCATTAAACCCATAAGCTTTTCTGTATTCTTTCTGCCGCTTGTTTACGACACGAGTGTTGTTGCTACATGCATTACTTTCGCTTGTTGAAGAGGCGTATGATTGTGCATGGAAGCAGTTTTGAAAACGCCTGATTTTCGGTCCCACGCTTAAAGAACGAAGTATACAATATACATCCTTTCTGCCCCTTGTTACACGGCACGAGTGTTGTTGATACTCGCATTACTTTCGCCTGTTGAAGAGGCGTTTGATTGTGCATGAAAGCAGTTTCGAAAACGGCTGATTTTCGGTCTCACGCTTAAACCAGTTTTGAAAATGAATGACTCAGCCACAATCTTTTGCGCACACGCTTTAAGAACGAGGAAGGTGCATGCGCATTCGTTCATCATTATTATTGCATGTCATTATCTTACGTATGAATGACTCGGCCACAATCTTCACTTTCGCTCACACGCTTTAAGAACGAGGAAGGTGCATGTGCATTCACTCATCATTATTTCATGTCATTATCTCACGTTGCTTTGTAATTTGTTTTTACTCAATCATCATTATTATTTCAGGAATTGACCTGCTCCCAACATCAGTGGCTTCATAGCTCAGTTGGTTAGAGCATCGCACCGTTAATCGCGAGGTAACGGGTTCAAACCCCGTTGAAGTCCTGAATTTTTTTCAGGCTTCTTTTCGCCATTGCATAAATTGCGTTCACAACTGCGAGGATCATTCTTCATTTGATTTCATTTCCGCAGTTCATGTATGATTTATTTCATATATCATTCACATGGCTTAATGAATTTAAAATTTCAGCTCTTTCCGGTAAACCACACCTCAATTTTTATTTAATATCTTATGATATCTATGAGCCGAAATTCACAGCGAATATATCTCAAAGATAAACGAATCGCTACTGAAATGGAGAGGTACCCAGTGAAAGTTCTCTTCAAATATCCAAAAATCCGAGATCATCCCCCCACCGCCGCCCCTTTTGTACGTCCAAGGGTTAAGGGGGGACTAACTTAACTACGAAATTAGCTAACATTGTTGCTATGGAAAGTTCCCAACCCTCATATCTTGGACACCCTAACTTGCACAGGCAAGCTGTCTGGCTATGGTTTGACAATAAAAAAAAGTTCTACAAGATTTTCGAGTCACAACCATATTTGGGAAGTCACGTGACCAGGAAAGAAAAAAGGCCTAAAACTCGAGTGGCATAAACTTCCGGATATCGAAAATGGTGCCAATGGTTAACGATCGCCAAAGTGCAAAACTCTACGTATCGATTTTTGGAAATTCTCGTTTTTGTGAGATTTATGACGTCATAAGCACGTAAATTCATACCATTTCGTCATTATCATTGCAGTTATGTGCGTTAACAATAATTGCTTACGTAGGCTTGTAAAGAAGGTTGGAATATCTCCGATTGGAAAAAAAATGGAACTTCATATAATTTTCTCTAAGTTTTACGGATTTTTCTCTTTAAAGCGCGGTTGGGGCCTGGGGGAAGTTGTGCATGTGCAATAACAATTTATAAATTTTACATGTTCACCTCTTCGTACGTTTTACCAATATAGTGGCAAAAACACCGAAAAGCCGTGTTTTATAAGTACAATCCATAAAAATCCCTTAGCAACAACGCTAAGTCTGTAGACTTAAACTTACTTTATAAACTATTTCAATTTAAAGGCAATAAAAGCCAACCTTTTGTAGTGTCATTTCCAACATGTCCATCAGATGTTCAAAGGCAGAGAATAATTCTCCGACAGGAGAGTTTACAACGAATGGTTCCATATCAAACTCTTTCCCCACTGAGACGGACATTTGGTTTTCTACTTCACAGGCATGCGCGGTTGACTAAATTCATGACTGTGTATGTCAGAGGGAAAGACTGACACGGGTTGGGAAAAATCCTAAGAGATTTCGGGAGGAATTAATTCTAATAACAGCAGTTAACGGGAACCTTCACTCTTACAACAAATCGACGTTAAATTGTAGGCACTAAATAAAAGATTTCAAATTTTGTTTTAAACTGTGGAGATAACATTTAAGAGCGCCTTTTTTTCGTGACCGAATGAGAGGTGGCACATGGTCCAAAAAATGACTTCCCTCATATTTCGCTCAGAGATACCCCAGGATGAGTTAATAAACGTGGTATATTTCTTTGATTCAGATCTACTTTTGTTTTCCAGAAAATTCGCAAAATCTGTACAGGATGCTAACCGCTACAAAATGGCGGGCATTAAGTGCGCCGAGTAACAACACAAGAACTTCACTCCTCAAAAGTACAAAAGCAAGTTCGCTTATTTTCAATTTGTATAATTGTGTGGGAGGTATTGACAAATTATTTAAGCCAAAAACCAGGATTTTAGGTCTAGTTTTGAATTCACAGCGCGTCTTTAAAAATCAGCAATATTTTATGATCATAAAATCTAATTTTGGAGCACTTTTTCGAGATACATTTTACCTATGCGGTATAACTCCGAATCACTTGAGATTACGGTTGTGATTAGCGGAAATGTTCTTCTTTTTAAGGATATAAAGATTAGTTTGGGGCTTTTAATTACTGCACGAAAAATTCACGCTCTATTTCGGGGAAATCGCCACCTTGAGGTGTCAACAACTGCAAATAATCGAATTAGAGTCTGTTGTCGAACCCAAAATTCGACGCAAATCTTAGTACTTAGTGATCCTATTAACTAAAAAATCAATATCATAAGCTCACCTGGTAAATCCAGTGGCCGTAGGTGGGGTGTTAACCCTATTTTCTGTTCAAAATTGTCATCTTCTGAATCTTCCGTTCAACAGCGTTTACCGAACGAATAACATATCTGAAGAATACCTGGAGGGCTATTGTACAAACATCGCAATTCTTGACAGTCTCAAGCATGTTCTAGCGTCTATCCTTCTACAACGTACAAGTGAGCTTGTAAACAGGTAAATTCAAACCATCTTAGAGGCCGAAACGAGCAAAATTACCGAGTCCTGTGCTAACACGTTCGAAAGATGCCTTGCTTGTATTGTACGTCACGCAATGACCTGTCACACGCCTTTTAAGGAAGACCCACATGAATGGACACGTGGGAACTTTGAGGGATGTTATATTTTGCGGATAAGGAAATAGTTTGGTTTCGTCAAAAAAAAACATACTACTTTTGATCTAGAGTACTTAAAGCAAATGCTTGGTAGAAAGACCGAAAGGAATGAAGAAGGA
>JAEMWC010000274.1:215000-227500 GCA_016490735.1 Pachyseris speciosa
TTTTGTAGCGGTTAGCATCCTGTACAGTTTTTGCGAATTTTCTGGAAAACAAAAGTAGATCTGAACCAAAAAAATATACCGCGTTTATTAACTCATCCTGGGGTATCTCTGGGCGAAAGATGAGGGAAATCAATTTTTCAGGCATGTGCCAGATTTTTGTCATTTCACGCGGTCTTCGGGGACATTCTCTCTTAAGTGTACAAAAAATGGATATCATCATCACCTATTTTCGCATTTACATTTCCCGGTCGCAGCTATTTTGGATTTGATGACGTGTAATGGTTGCCCTATTGTTTTCTACTTCATTTGATTCCTGACAATAGCTGCACCATTATACCAGCAATTAAAGGAAACCTCTACTCTAACAACAAGTTGCTGCTAAATTATAGGCACGAAACACAAGATTTCAAATTTGTGTTAAACTGTGGAGATAACATTTAAGTGTACAAAAGATGGCTATCGTCATCACCTATTTTCGCATTCACATTTCCCGGACGCAGCCATTTTGGATTTAATGACGTGTAATGGTTGCCCTTTAGTTTAACACAAAGGAATTTCTGCTTCATTTGCTTCCTGACAATAGCTGCAACCATTGCAAGTCATCAAATCCAAAATGGCCGCGCCCGGGAAATTTGAAAGCGAAAATAGGCGATAATGACATCGATGTTTTTGTACACTTAAATGTTATATCCACGTTTAAAAACAAAAATTGGAAGGTAGTAATTATTTCCAACAATTTAGCGTGGATTATTGACTTTTTCCATCTCATACACTTAAATGTCATAGGAGTCCTCCTATAAAAGAGTAAAAAATCCCTTTTACGGCTTAAGCTTGGAATTTGACGAACGGAGGAGATGGGATTCCACAGTAATTTCCTTTTCTTCGTAAGGAAACGGTGTTTATACCACAATAAAAATCCGTGGGAGATCGAGAGCAAATCCTTTTTTATCGGGAAGTTTAGTTTTTACATTCACATAATATTATCAGCGCGATAGCAAATATCCATGTACACCGACAGAGGGAGCACCTTCAAGTGAATAAAATTGCCAACTTTGAAAGTTATACCTCTTAAAACAGTAAGGACGTAAAGGAAAGATTTTCGCATAACCAGATACGTTAATTATGTGTACATTTTGTGACTCAAACTCTATTCTTGCTCGCCGTTTTTGGAACAGATATAAAACTCGAAAACCGTTCGAAAATCTATGCTTGACGTGCGCGAAGTTCTTGCCAGAAATTTGACCTTCATAGCCGGCTGTACTGAATAAGCCCGAATCTTTTGAAGGGCACGACTACCAAAATTGGCTACCTCACTACCTTTAAAGGTGCTTTCTTTAGCAATACCGATAATAGGTACAAGAAACGCTTATAAATTCCAGAGTTGGCCGCCGATTTTTCTTGCACAACTTTCACCGATGCAAAGACAAGGCAATATGATGACAAACCATATGTAGCAATTTCGAAGAGCCATTTCCCGAACTTAAATCGCTCAAACATAGACAAGTTTGGTATCACAAAAAAATGTCGTTTTCAATTACATCGGTGCATTCATAATGTGCGCTTGAGTAGACGATATTTTGCCTTAGATCCCGCGTAGAGTCGCCTAAACGGCTAGTAAGCCCAAAAACCAGTACGAAAAACAACTCCGAAATGCTCTAAAACTACCTGAACATTAAGCTAAGATGTTAAAGTTTTTAATTTGCGCTTGCGCAGACGATACGGTTGTCTTAGAACTCGCGCAAAGTCGCCTGAAGGGCTAGTAAGCCCAAACACCCATACGAAAAACAGCCCCGAAAAGTTTTTAATCCCGAAGGTGCGTTTAGATCTTTTAAAGCGGTTTACAAATGACACAATAAAAGGTGCCAAATCTACGCCCCCTTTGAGTCAGCCATATTAGTGGGCGTGGCCGTGTAATCAAACATCAAAATGTGAAGCTTGTGGGATGTGGTGTCTAGTTAATCTGAAAGCCACTCATTGGCAACTAAGGCCACGTAAGCCACAAATAATTAGAAGCCATGGACAGCTGCTTTGGTAGACTTAAGAGGTAATGCCCGCTACCGCGTGACCTTAGTTCCCAATGTGTGGCTTTTAGCTTAACCACATCCCACAAGCTTCACATTTTCACTGCTGCTGAGACCTAACAAGGCCGAAACAACTGTCCAATAACATGGCTGCTAATGCTCAGATTGAAACTTTAATTGGTAGACTCAAGGGTTAATGGCCACTACCAATTGGCCTTAGTGCCCAATGAGTGGCTTTCAGTTTACCTAGACACATTAATTTGGAGGTATTCTTCTAATTCAATATGAGACTATTGGTACAGGAGACTTTGATATGTTCATTAAGCCTGCCCTGTTAACCAAGTAAAATTTCGAGAAGGAAAAAGATAAAAAGCTTGAATCACTGCCGTCCTTCATCCTTCAGTAGACGACTGGGCTTTAAATGAGCAAATAAAATTACAACTAATATAAAAAAGAAAAAGCTTAGTATTAGGGTCGATTTATTGAAAGGGAAATTAACTGTCACTGTAAAAGCTTCCGATATAGGGCGAGCTTATTAACAGAATTTCTAATTTAATTAATTTACTGTTTATCGATAACAAATTTAACGACACGCAGCTCCATGCATTAATCTCACTCGGTATACCAGTTGCATTCTATGAAATAGCTTTTATAAGTTGAGAGTCTTTCTGGCAGTCTTTAAAATAATTCTGGGTTCTTTAGGGGGCAATTGGCTTTATTTTTCTATCTTCCAGGTTCCACGTCATTTTCTTGCCATGTCATCCGTCGTAATTCAGTAAAGAATAGGTGACTGATTTTCACTATGGCAACGGACCGGATAGTGTTTTATCGGTGGATAGTTATTCATCGCCCTATTCAGGCTTTGTGCACTGCCACGTTTTATCCACTGGATAACTATCCGGTGGATAGCAGTTTTATCCGGTGGATAGGCTTAACCAGTGGCAAACGTTTTCCGCTCTTTGAACAACAAGGGACCAGATGCAGTCTTTGAAGCAAACGGTCAAAGCGAAGTTATCAACGTCTTTTTGTCTTCAAAATTCAGAGTACGGATGCCGAAGTACATCTCTGCTATTGCCTCCTGCTAAAAACTTAAAGTGTCGACCCCCTGAGGTCTGACTCATAAGCGATCACCTCCCGTAAGCGAATGCCTACGCAAAAGCATGAATACTTGTTGTGAAGAGAAGCCAGGCTGAGAGACGCTTCTGTCAGTTCTGGATACATGGTCATGTACATACAGTGCAAGTGAGCTCAGTTCATCTTGGTCAACGCTTCCCAGTTTGTAAGAGCTCACGAAACAAATTGAAGTCAAGTCTGCAAATAAGCTTTACTTTCCATGCAAGGGACCACAAGAGGCCACAGTAAGTTGCGGCAATAAGAGAGTCTCTCCAGAAATCCCTTTGGATTTAATCTGTGCTTTCTGCATCTGAAAGGGCTACTCTGAGTGGTATAAATCAATAAAGGTTGATTCATCCATCCATCCATCCTTTACAGTTAAATATGAATAATTTTCTTGTAATTCTCTGGGAGATTATACTGCATTTCGTCGGAATTCCTGAAGTCATAAACCTGTGCATGATTTGTATTTCTACAGTCTTATTGTTTGCATGGCAGGGGCCCAAAATACCATTACACTGTTCAAAGCTAAAAAGCCAAAATCCGTAAATGGTGCCATAGTTCTTTGCAAGGGTAGGTACATTTCATTGACCCCCAGTCCATGGACTACCATGATGGACTGCTACTGAAATAGACTACAAAAATAAACTACCCTCAATTACCTACCTTGAAAAAGAAAATTACTTAAGCTTGGTAGTTTTGACTCGATTGAGCGCAATCTCTACTATCTTTTTGCTGTTGTTGTTTTTTTAATGCTGCTGGTCAGCTGTTCTGCAGACGCATTCATTCGTTGCGCATGATGGCTGACACGCTGAATGGCTGGTCGGAGACAGGCTACGAGCTCATATACCTGCTGTACCTTATATAGTCAATGAACCCTCCAGCAAATAAAGAAAGCTGAATAAAACTAGCGGCCATTAACCGGCGGCCATTAAAAATCGTCTCAAAGCAGAATTAAAGAATAGAAATTCCGAAACTGGAACCGAAATAAAATGAAATGCATTGCTGAGAATGTTAGAACAACAATGACCAGTGGTGGCATCGTGTGTAACATTTTTGTTGCAGCGCTGAGAAAAGTTTCCTAGCTGTTGATGTTCAGCTTATAACAAAACACTTTCATGTATTGAAAATACCGCAAGAGTTAAATAACTTAACTAATGGACGTCGCACCTCTGTAAATATGCTCATGGACCAGTCTATCCAAAACAAAGTGAACAACCAATATTTCAGCAAAGGTTACAGCGGTATTCACTGTTAAAAATCTATCTGATGGTCGCCATTATTATTTTTTTTAAACTAAAAGTTATCAATCACCAGCTTCAAACTTTCGATCCTTACATATACTTAATACTGTGCAATGTTTTCTAAAAACGAGAAAAATCGCTTCTTGTTGTTTTTGTTATTCTGTTCGGCCGCGGGACCAGTTTTTGTGCCAGGCATCACACAAATTTTACAAGAAGCCATTTCTTGAAGCATAACCTGGACCCGGTTCGTGGAAAGCCGATTAGCGCTAATCAACGGATAAATCCCGCCTAATCGAGGAATAAAATTTATCCTTCGGTTAAATTCTGTTCACAAAGCACGATTAGCACTATCCTAAGGATAAACTAACGGTTAAATTTTGGCCCAGCGAGGTGGATTAACTCACTAACCGCGGAATAAAATTTGTAAAAGCAAACAAAATGGCGGAATAAGTCGTTAGTGAATTTGGTGCAGGAAATAATGGAAAACAACTTATACCACAAATAATACGTCTTGGACACTTTGACGACCAAGAAATTTCAGTCTATTCAAATTCAGCTCAGGAGATTATAAATCAAATTTTCCGCAGAAAACAGTCATCTACAGTGAACGATGGCGAACCGAGGCGGGAAAACACGCAAATCTTACATTTCTTTTTTTTTTTCTTACTAAAAAGATACTTGTAAGCTTAAACAATTACAACAACACCGTCAACGAACTCTTTTAAACGGTAAGAACTTAAAGATAAATAGCTTATCTATTCTAGCAGAGGCTTCACGGAGCAGAAAATAAGCATAAGCTTCAGTAAGACCTATAAAACGTTTAGTTATGCAGCTGAGTTATGCCAAACGCAAGAGTAAAACAACACGCGCCACGTCGACTATAAAAAATGTTCCACCACTTGCGTTTGTGTATTGAGGAATCCAAATTTTATAATCAAAATTCTTGCACCAAACTGTATTAGAAAGTAGATAAAAGGAAATAAAAGGGCATTTTTCTAAACTGAACATCACCTTATCTATCTGAAATAGAGAATTTTATTTTATCTCTGTACGCATTCAACTGATTTAACAACGGTCTTTCAAAATTTACAGCTTTAATATGCAGATTCAACCAATACTTTCATGGCTAAACTTTGGCGCTGAAAGAATCAAGAAGAGCTTAACTCACCCATTCCAGCCTATTCGGCTTACAAGTTTAATTTTTCGCTTTTGCTTTTTATAAATTAATCTTGAGGGTTCTTGAGGTTTCCTTGACCGCCAACGCCGCCTTGCACGGAATCATTATTTCCATTCCGTTTCCTTTTAACAATATCGTAAGAGTGTTTTTTGTTTTTCGAAAATGTACCTTTTTTTCTTAAACTATGACACAAATAAGAAGGTTTGATTAAAAAACTTTATGACGCCAATATTTCGGTCAGACTCTTCGAGTTCGTGCTCACCTTCGGCTCTTCACTTCGCATTTTCCCGGAAATCGTCATTTTCGCGCGCGTTTGCTTGTGAATAACCAGTCTGACTGGTTTATCCCGAGTTTAAAAGAGGGATAGTTAATCGAAGGATAAATCTGTTTTGAGGAATGCCTTTTTATTCCCTGATTAGCTATCCTGGGATCAAGAAATTTAAACTTGAATTAACCCTTAATCGGATGATATTTTAATCGGATTTCCAGGAACCGGGGCGTGGACATTTGTCTTGCTCATCTCTCCTATATCTTGTTTCTGACCAGTTTTCGTGAGACAATGTTCCACTCCATCAAAATAAATCGAAATTGTGTCTTTATTTTGATGAAATTCGCACTGTTGTTTTGATGGATTAAAAATTCAGTTCCTACGTGAAAGCCGTTCCTTTCGCTTTCAACAATGATTGAATTTTTATTTTACGAAACCAATGCCATTTATAACCATTCAGAGCAAATAAACTTGGCACTTTTTGCAAAAGGACCCTAAAGTGAAGCTTCCACATTGTCCTCGGGCCGTTTTATTTAATTTATTCGACTTTGCCCAGAAACGTTGGAACACAGCCAAAGGTTTTCGCACCGTTTTTTGATTCGTCATGTGGTGGCCAAATATTTCCTTTTGGGGGTTTTCTCTCTCTCTGAGTTCCTTCAGTTTCGCTTTTTTGTCAAGATACTGAATGATGCGTTGTAGAGTTTTCAATAAAACAAGTATTGTACTTGGTCTTGCAGGATATGAAATGGTTAAAACCAACTCGGCGCTACGCGCTTTGTTGGTTATTTATCGCTTCACATCCAGCACGCCCTCGTAGAATAATGCAAAACAAAAACATCAATCATGAGCTGTTTTGTCAAGACCTTTATTTTGTTATACGAGCTCTATGTAGATGTAATGGCAGACTTTGTTGTCATTTTGAAGAACTAGTTATGTTTTCACACCGGTAGTTAGTCTCTGTGGAGGAAAGAGGAGTGGAAGAGGGGAATCGGGCGCCTTAATGAAACCCGTCGAGAGAGAATGCACATCTACTCTCCCCTTTCTAACGTCTGGCTAATGAGAATTTGCTTTTTGTTTTGCAACAAGTAATTTAGGAAGGCTTCTCTGTCGTATTCGTGCAGAGATTTGTTATTTCATTTTATTTTCGTCATTATTACGTTCGTTAATAACTACTTAATAACCGAGAGTGAGGTCGTTACGAGAAAATCTCAAACTCAGGCTAATCTGTATTGACCGAGCGATAGCGAGGTCAATACAGCTAGGCCGAGGTTTGAGATTTTCCCTTAACGACCGAACGGTCGAAGTTATTAATTTGTTTATTATATGGCTGATAAAACGGTTCTGAAGAAAATAAAAACCTCAGTTCAAGCGGAAGTCGTCACTTCGCATCCGGTAATGCGCGCCCTTATATGAACCCAGTCCAAAATTTTAACTGACAGTTTTCCTGGTGGTGATGTCACTTTTTTTGCTCTAATCGCAAAAAAAACAAACAAACAAACAAACAAACACGCAAAAAAACAAAACAAAACAAAACAAAACAAATGAGGCCTTCGGGATAACCTTTGGTTTTTTCCTTTCCTAATTAGCATAATCCGTAATCGGCCCGTGGGCATTACGGGAGAATAATGCCCTGGCGCTTAGCAGCCCTCAGCCAATCAGGAACGCTCGTTATATCGGCTATAAAACACTAGCCATATATAATAATTAGTAATATAACACAAACAGCAGCGATAAACACGATATATTAACAACGCATGTTATAAAAAATGTATTCTTTATCATGTTTCTCACCGCTGTTTGTATTTTGTACATTATCCTAAGAGGCACGTGTTTGTGAATTAACTGTTTAATGCTTTGATCATGAGATGTTTTATTTTTTATCTTGTTTTCTAGTTTCCCCGAAGGTAGTTTTGCCGTGGACAGGTTCTTTGATTGCGTTCCCGGTGGGATACAAACTTTGGTGTTCTGCCATTGGAATTCCTCCTATAAACATAACATTAATAAGGGACTCAGCAGTTGTGGCAAATGGGAGAAACTATGCAAGCATCCAAGAAAGCGAGGACGGCATCTACAAATGCCTGGCAAGTAGCGAGAATGGAACTGACGAGAGAGTAATTGAACTGATCATTAATGGTGAGAAAGATTGCGTCTAACTTTGGTCTTTTACTTCAACTGTTTAACATGTCTGTTTATTTACTTATTTATTTATTTATTTATTTATTTATTTAACTGTGTTCGCATCCGAAAGAGACTGAAATCGTATAACCTGGAATAACAACCACCAAAAAATACGTATGGACAAGCTTCCGGTTTGCTACGAAAGGAAGTTAAAGACAGATCTGCACGAACTCCAATATGGTTTTTGTCCCAGGTTGTGACAGCCCCACTGAGTGAATATCCTCTCTTGTGGATGGTAATTATTCTTGCCTATCGCAATAGAACAACAGTCCTTCATAAAGGTGGCAACTGATGCTATTAAGTTCATGCAGAGAAAATAAAGATAAAATGTTAGTATCAATGGACGTCTGTACGCAAATATGCCACATAAGAAGGAACATGTATGGTATGCAAAACATCCCACAATGATAACCGCTGACCACCGATCCCAAGACGCTTCCTAAGGGAACTGCTTGGCTTAATCCTAAAAGAGAACTAATTCCGGTTCAGTGGGGAGAATTATCTCCAAACACATGGAACCACTATGGAAACAAAGAAGGCAGTCTCATTTGCTAATATTTTTCATGATCGATATTGAAACAAAAATATTACAACAAAGCGATACCAAGCCACGAGATCAAATGGAGACGTTCCGTTGACGACTTCATCTGTCTTTGGGAGAGTGATAGAAAAGACGTATATCATTTTATTGAACAAGCTTACAGATTTTACCCTTTTATCAAAAATCAGAGAACGAAATAACTTCCCTGTGTACAGTGGTATTCAAAGGAGAAAGATTCGACAACGATTCCAGCCCGGACATTGAAGCTCACTTCAAGCCGACTGAAACCATCAAATATCCACACTCCACTTTGTGCCACTCACCAGGCGTAAAGTAATGATTTCATTAAAAGAGGAAAAATCAGGCTGCTAGAAAAATATCCTTCTAAAACAACATTTGAAGAGTGTCTTGCGAAATTCTAACAACGCCTCAGAGTACGCAGCTATCCGAAAAGAGGGGGGAGGAACAGGAGGGTAAATCTCCCTGCTCCCTACTTTATGTACCCAATTTCTCCCTCCTCCCAACTTTTTTGGGCCATTTCTCCCTCCTTCCAATTCTGCCCTTACCCCCCCCCCCCCCACCCACCCCTGTCTGCAGAATTAAAAGCGAACGATATACAAACTGATGTAGTTCCCAACCCCACACCAAAAGAAGCTTTTGTCATATTACACGCCTACCTCCCCACAACGGTCACTTACCTCTCTCCCCAAGGTAGCAGTCAGTAGAGAGGTGCGACTTTAGTAATACTAGTTTTGTTGTTGTTGTTGTGGTTGTTTTCATCCACACTTGAAATTAAATGTCTCGTAATTCTCGGGTTGCATTGTGTAAATACAATGTTTATGAGTTGTGTGAATTTTAGAGTTATTTTTTTTGTACAATTCACTGCGTTTTGTCTTGTAGGATTGTCTGATTGTTATTTTGAAGTTAATGAAGCCAATTGAAAAAAATAAAATCACCTTAATCTTTCACACTTCTTTATTTTTTAGTTGATTAATGTAGTCACGAACAAAATCATTTTATAAAAATATAGTAGTCTAATTGCTGGATACTTTGTACGAGTCACGCCTTTAACCTTTCTTCCGGACTTTCTCTAAAACAAAATTTAAAAAAAGAACATAACGGTAGACAGTACTCAGCAGTATGACAATGAAATTGAATTATTTTCAATCCTCATAACGAATATGTTATTCTGTTGTTTTTGTTGTTGTTGTTGCTAATGTTTTTTGCGCTCTTTCAGGGGGACTTAGTCAAGTGCTAACAAGCTCACACATTTTTGTATAAACACAGTTAAATACTTTTTTTTTCGTACATTTAACAGCTGTATCGTACTCTAATGAATGAGTTATCATTTTCGTTGTTCATGATTTGAAAACGAACGAATCACCGGGAGTAGACCAGGCCGCAGTTGTTCAAAAGAGCGGTAACTCTTTCCAGCTGATAACTCGCTATCCAGCGGATAAAATGTATTGCGACTGAACTTTGGGACCGATAGATTTTCTCCGCCGGGTAGCGAGTTATCCGCTCTTTCAACAACTGGGGCCTGGAGGACAGTTGTGACATTTGTTCTGAGTACTCTCAGTAACTGACTGACTATCCCGGTCCCGCGGGTTATCCCTCCTATTAGTTATCTTTGTATCTTACGTGCTAGGGAAAGACCGACTGTAGATATTAACTGTATTGTACATTTTTTCTTGTATAGAATGTGGTGTCGTGGTAAACAATTCGCTCTCAAGCCCTGGCCATCCAATTTATTACCACCGCAATAAGCATTGTACGTACTGGGTTCCAGTCCCAGAGGGTACGTCACTGATGATTGACTTTGAATTTGATTTGGAAAATCACACTTCATGCAGGTAATTTATAACTAAGGGTAACTATAAAGTTAACATGAAATACGCTCTACAGATGTTATTCATTTGGGGCCGGTTGTTAGACAGCCGATGAACTTTTATCCATGATTAAAAAAAATACATCTCTCACACGTTGAAAATTTCCTTTACAGCTGCTTTTATGCGAAGAGTAAAAACAGAATAACTGAGCCAAAACTGATGAGGGACAAAATTTTATTAATTTGTTTAAAAATCCACAAGAATAAGTAATTAAATCAAATGAAGAATGGTCCTCGCAGTTGTGAACGCAATTTATGCAATTGCGAAAAGAAGCCTGAAAAAAATTCAGGACTTCAATGGGGTTCGAACCCGTGACCTCGCGATTACCGGTGCGATGCTCTAACCAACTGAGCTATGAAGCCACTGACGTTGGGAGCAGGTCAATTGTGGGTTCATATGTTCCCGTGAAAGAAATGAGTGTGAATGATATACGAAATGAATCATATATGAACTGCGGAAATGAAATCAAATGAAGAATGATCCTCGCAGTTGTGAACGCAATTTATGCAATTGCGAAAAGAAGCCTGAAAGAATTTCAGGACTTCAACGGGGTTCGAACCCGTGACCTCGCGATTACCGGTGCGATGCTCTAACCAACTGAGCTATGAAGTCACTGACGTTGGGAGCAGGTCAATTGTGGGTTCATATGTTCCCGTGAAAGAAATGAGTGTGAATGATATATGAAATGAATCATATATGAACTGCGGAAATGAAATCAAATGAAGAATGATCCTCGCAGTTGTGAACGCAATTTATGCAATAAATTGAAGTCCTGAATTTTTTTCAGGCTTCTTTTCGCAATTGCATAAATTGCGTTCACAACTGCGAGGATCATTCTTCATTTGATTTCATTTCCGCAGTTCATATATGATTCATTTCATATATCATTCACACTCATTTCTTTCACGGGAACATATGAACCCACAATTGACCTGCTCTCAACGTCAGTGGCTTCATAGCTCAGTTGGTTAGAGCATCGCACCGGTAATCGCGAGGTCACGGGTTCGAACCCCATTGAAGTCCTGAATTTTTTTCAGGCTTCTTTTCGCAATTGCATAAATTGCGTTCACAACTGCGAGGATCATTCTTCATTTGATTTCATTTCCGCAGTTCATATATAATTCATTTCATATATCATTCACAATAAGTAATTAGGCTGGTATCTAATCTTCACCCTGTTAAATCCTGCGATCGAGCTTACAAGTGCTTTGAGTGCAACTGAGTGCCTAATGCACAAGGGCTTAACTTTCTGGAATCACACCTTATGTTTGCTGAACACGTGACGTGAGTAACCAACGATTGAAACTTCAATCAATGAAAAAAAAATGAAAAAAAAAAAAAAAAACAACAACAACAACAACAAAATCCCACTCACACACAACGCACAGATTTGAAAATACCAGTCATCATCTTCCGTATTGGATCCTTTAGGGATCTGACGCAATGTACCATAACTTTTTTTTTTCCTTCCTTCCTTCTTTCTTCTTTTATTTACAATGTGCGGTACTTACGCTACTAAACAATACAATACTCTGCTTACAAAAAACAGTGCTTACTTACAATGTGAGATACTTACGCTACTAACAATACTATACTTTACTTACAAAAACACCACTTACAATACTTACATTGAGAGATACGATACTAGCAATGCTTTACTCTGCGCTTTACTTATATATGGAAAAAAAAACCACTTGCAATACGAATTACATACGCTACGAATACAGTACGAACTACATAGAGGGGGAGGGGATATATGGTAAATTTTAGTTAACTGTACTCTTTAACTCAAAGATATTTTCTCTGCTGATTCACTGGAATTTAGCTTTACATATTTTGAATATTGAAGGCAGGGAAGAAAAAAGAGAATGCCTGGTAGGAAAGAAAGTCTAAAAAGAGCGAGAGACTTCAAACTGGTAAAAGATTACTAAAGAGAGAAAGGTTCAATTTCTTCCTTATATTGTTTTAAAAAAGGCTTTAAAGTTTCAATAGTAGAAATATTTCCTTTGCTTCTGCAGAGCCAAATGTAGAATCTCGCAAGTAGCAGAACAAAATTAATTGCGGCTTTG
>JAEMWC010000274.1:232500-275000 GCA_016490735.1 Pachyseris speciosa
CCAATGTTTTCTTCACAGCAATGATTATTTGAAGATTACTGATGAGAAGGGCCAGTCAGTAGGGGTGTACTGTGGTACAAAGACTGAGGAAACTGTTGAAGTTACTGGAGAGTATGCAGTGATAATATTCCACTCTAATCAGTATATAGAAGGAAAAGGATTTCGGATGCATTTCCGTATCAAGGAGAGGGGATCAAGTCCAACAGCAATAGGTAGGACAGATGAAAGGTAGTAAATAAATTGATGTGCCTGCACTTTTTTTTTTTTTGAAGCAAAAACTTTTTCATAAAGAGATCCTTAAAATTTGCAAGCAATTGTCGCTGCTATCAGTAATAATTAATCGAGGAAAGCTCCAAACCTTCGGTGACGGTAAAAAGAACTAATTTTTCTTGTGCAAGCAGGCTTAGATAGCAGAATATCTGTTACCAATATAGTTGCGAGTCCGGCATCTCCGATGTATAAAATGTGCCAACTGAGTCATAAATGACTTCTGGCTGAGTCCACCTGGTATAGCTGTTTGGTCTACGTGTACCAGAAAAGATATATTCAAACTAAACGCTCCTCGTGAAAGATTCCTCCCTCGTAACCGACGCATCTTGTTGTGCTCGGTGGATTGAAGAAGCTTTGCTCCTTTCAAAGATCATGATTCTGAAACACTGACTCGGTTGATACAGTTTAAAAACCATCTTTTGAAAAACTTATATCACGGATGACCATGCACATGGATCATGATGTTGATGTCGCACTAGGCTAAGGAAAATCCAAAAATACTGAAGAATTCACTTTGTCCCGGTTATAACAGATATTGCAGACTCTCTCCGATCATCTGGGATGGTCGAAGATAAATCGGAAAAACTGAAAGTGTTTCTTTACATCAAACGTATTGGAAAATAGAACACCTCACTCCAAGAGTACGGAAAACTACATCCTATCATCCTTCAACACTTCTAGACTTAAATACAGCCCAGAATTTTATGTTTTGGTTAGAATTTGGGTTGTTAGTCTTTTCATAAGCATGTCTCGGCAAACGCACACAGCGTCTAGGAAATACAGTAAAATACTGTAGCTGTACATGTAGCAAAAGACGTTCCCGCTGAAACTAATAGAAGACCTTGGTCCTGGAATACTTCTTTAGTTAAACCCTATTCTGCCGGGCTTGTTTTGTTTCGTTGTTTGTTTTCTCTGTTTATTTTTGAGGGGGGCATTTCGTGTAGCCCACCCATCTCATGCAGCTTTAAACCTAAAAAATTAATACGATTAAAGCTTTGAAAGTTAAACCGGCAGGTATAAATCCATTCCAAAACTGTCCTGCAGGAATTACGTCATCATTTCCGTAACGCCACCATCTGATCTGGCATTTCCGATTTTCCATGAAACCTTATCAAATTGAAAGTCATATCAACAGTGGTATTGGAGAAAAGCAAATGAATTATGTACAAATTCAAATATCGCGAAAAAGAAACTCAATTCTTTTGTTAAAAATAATAAAATAGCATTAAAACTGTAAAAACGAACGATAAAATCCGACGTTTCGGAGTAGTCATGACTCCATTATCAAGGAAAATATAAACGAGATCATGCAAATTACAGCATTTAAAGCGATTTTGGCGCGAAAAAATTAACATAAGAGGGTGCGAAGATTATAAAGATACTTTCGCACGAATGGAGTCTGATTGCACGTTGAGATTTGGCTTTAAAGTTCTTATAAAAAGCATTTCGTACACTAAGCAGTCAAATTTAGTTTTGCATTTCTTAAGCACTTGGAAACGCTTTAGCAGGTCCTGAGGCATTGTACCGTGCATGTTCTTGTAGTGTTTGGCAATGGCGGAGGATTGTTGTTTGTGTCCTTTCACACGATTATGTAAATGTCCGCGTGTGTAGCCTACATAACCCGCATCGCACAGGTCACATTGAAAACCATAAACAACACACTGCTGATTTACAATTGGTGGTTTTGTTTCTTTGACATTAAGTTCTTGTTCAATTTTCCGGCTCACAAACACGGGCTGGATGGTGGTATGTATTTTTAGGCTCAAATCATTAAGTTGTTTCCTCACACTATCCGCTGAGATTTGGTCTTTGAATGGTAAAACCACTCGAATCGTGTCATCTGTCTCTTGAGATGGTGATAAAGGTTGCTGCTGATCGCAAACCTTCGAGTCAACGAAACTTTTGATGGTAGAATTAACAAGATGTTTAGGATACTTCAGGCTTGAGAATACTGTTTTCAAACGGTCACATTCATCGGAAAAATGTGTCCAAGATGAAGACAAACGATGTGCTCGATCAAGCATAGCTCTCAGTAGACCCTTTTTACCGATTGTCAACATGACTCTGATAGTGCAAGAGTAGACCTGAATTAGTGGGTTTCACGTACACCTTTGTCTCAATTTGCGGCGATCGATTCAGTAACTGGATACCCAGAAATGGGAGCATTCCATTGCATTCGGTTTCCATCGTGAATTTTACGGAGGAATGTGCTCTGTTGAGCGTGTCCAACAAGACAAGTTAGTTGGATGCTGTTTCTGTATTGGGCATGATGGTGAGCGTATCGTCAACATATCTTCGATAGAAAGAAGGGAGTTTACCCTCTCGCTCAAGATTTTCTTCGATGTGGGACATGAAGACATTAGCTAGTAAAGGACCTAGGGGGGACCCCATAGCCACGCCATCAGTCTGTTCATACAGGGCTCCATTGAACTGGAAAAGTTGTCCTTTAGTAGCAACACTGAGAAGATCCACAAGATCCGTTTTGGTGAGGTTTAAGTCGTAAGTTGTATTAAACCAATTGTTTGTGAAAGCTCTGTTCGCGAGGAGCTCTATCGTTTCATCTAAGGGTACGTTAGTAAACAGGGAAGACACGTCATACGACCAAGACCAAGACCAAGATGTCGCCGCTTGCGATTTCCAAGTTGCGGATTTCATTGGCAAATTCAAAAATGCATTGCTGCGAAATTGTATTCGTCAAAGCGATGAAAGTACTACTTAGCATCATTTTTTTAACCGGAAAAAGCCTCATTGCATATACTCTGAACACACCAATTTGCATATGCGACTGCAAAACTAGACTAAAAACTAGTTTTGTAGTCGCATATACAAATTGGTGTGTTAAGAGTCTATGCAAATGAGGATTTTTCCCGTTAAAAGTGATGATAAAATAGCAAATTTAAAAAAAAAGGCAGTCAAAATCCGGTTGCCGTGGAGACATCCTGACGGAAACACTCAAATATAACATAATACTGTTACTAGATACGTTTTAGTTGAACACGTTTAATTTGGTGCTGTCTCCTCAAATATTAAAAGCAACATGGTGAAAATACCCCAGCTTGGTAGTCTGTTGAAATTAAGGGGTATGACGCATGGCATTTTATTTATTTGGGATTGTGTATAAGCGATTAATTAAAAGTACATGCGCCAACTACAGTCGAACCTCCCTTTTCGACTACCTTTTGCAAGCGACCGCCTTCCGTAAACAACCGCTTTTCCAAAATACCAAACTTTCCCTGTCAAATGACTGTCCAAAATACCAAACTTTCCCTGTCAAATGATTGTAATTTGGACCTCTGGAAGGCGACCGCCTCTCTTAAGCGACCGCGGCCGCTTTTGCAGCTAACGGTTTGAAAATTTCTATTGTTTTTAACCTTCCGTAATCCAGAGGCGCAAATATTGTTAGGCGTCCCACTTTCGCGCTCTTGGCCAACACCAGAGGCGTAAATGTCACAAATGGGATATGTTTCTTGATATAGAAACACGTTCGCTTTACTGAAACAAACAAGCAGATTGAATTTGTCATAAGGAGAAAAATACTTTTATAACGATAATAAGTGATCGACTCTATTAATTAATAAAATTTGTGATCGTGAAAGAAACCACCTAAAAGCCTTATAACTATTAGTAAACTTACTATATTACGCCGACAATTGGTCAACCGCCAAAACATACATGAAATCGAAGCGACATATAGATCAGATCCCGGTTGATCAAACAACGGATAAGTCGCTGTTCGGCGGATAAAAATTTATCCACTTGCGGCATTCCGGTTGTTGGAAGCTTGCTTGGATAACGTTATCCAGCCGCTATCTAGTGGACAAAGTTATCCACATCAAGCTAAGTCGTATAACATTTTATGCACTGGAAAAAAACTTGAAAAACAGATATGACTGTTCGAATAATCAACCATTTAGTTACATAACTAAGTACCAACTAACTAACGAAGTACCTGGAAAACTCACAGTTAAATGCTCGTAGTCAAACGCAACATAAAATACTTGCCGACCGCCGTGGAAACGGCATTGCCTTATCTATGGCGTAAATAGAAATTCGCTCAAACAAAGACAAGTTTGGTATCACAACAAAGAAAATTTTATTTCGTTTTTAATTGCATCGGTGCATTTATAATATGCACTTGCGAAGACGATATTTTGCCCTATATCCCGCGCAGAGTCGCCTGAAGGGCTAGTAAGCCCAAAAACCTGTACGGAAAAAATCTTCCAAATGCTTTAAAACTACCTGAATATTAAGCTAACACGGTGTACGAATGACACAATAAAAGGTGCCAAATCTAAGCTACATTTGGTCAGCCATATTAGTGGGCGTGGCCGTGTAATTCAATATGATAAGGTTGTGGGATGTGGTTTGCAGTGACAAGAATACTTCAGAAATAAAGGTGTCTAGTTAAGCTGAAAGCCACTCATTGGCAACTAAGGCCACGTGGTAACTGGCGTTACCCATTAAATCTACCAAATAATTAGCAGCCATGGACAGCTGTTTTGGTAGACTTAAGGGGTAATGCCCGCTACCACGTGGCCTTAGTTCCCAATAAGTGACTTGCAGCTTTACCACATCCCACAAGCTTCAAATTTTCACTTACTTGCTTATTACTTTTACTTTACCGTATTTTTGGACCGTAGGCCTTTATAAATCCGACATGCTGTCTATTTTTAACACGGTTTTGTCCACGCGTTTTGATGTTAAGATTGGTATTGGCCAATCTACATTTTTCTTTGCGAGACGCCATTGTGACACTTGGATTCCTTGCTATCCGGACCACGTGGTGTGGCAACGCGTGAATCGGATGGCAAGGATGGCAAGAGAGTCCAATGTACGGAACTTGATATTATGAACGGGTTTATTGTGCAATTTATTGGCGCTCGCTTTGAAGCTGGCGTCTAAATCTGCTACACCATGCTGACGAGTCCCAATAAGGACGAAACAGCTGTCCATGGTGGCAGCCCTACTTTATCAAGTCTCGGTCATGTTGGTGTCTCGCAAAGTTAACTTTTTTCATGTAGTATCAGCCTTGCTTGTTATATTCCGATTTATTTTTTTGGCTGATTGGATCTCTTGTAGATCCTACGTTAACTTACAGCATTATCGTTGGCAATCGTTTGCTTATTGCTTTTACATTTTCACTGCTTGTTTTATTCATGTGGGTACTTGAGGCTGGGTATTAGCTATGCCATGCTGATGAGGCCTAACAAGGCCGAAACAGCTATCCAGTCTACTCTACTCCCACCAGTCAGGCTTTCGTTCGCTCCGCTCTGAATGGACTGGCCGCTCGTCATGAGGGAAAAAAACTGAGAAATCTTGCTGGAAGACGTTACAACTTGCGGCGTTGCGTAAACAGCTGGAGGAAGCCCATCTTCTTTGCCTTTAGTTCCGTCGTGTTTGTAACCGTTCCTCACCACTCCGGTCTAGTTTTTATCGTAAGCTTCTTGACATGTAACACGGGTCACGAGTTTTTATGTGTTAGCTATGAAATGTCGCAAGTGTTCGCTTTTGAATTATCCTCTTCTCTTAGCTCGCCACCCGCATTTGCGAAAATTTTCTGCCTCTTATACCATGATTTCGCATTTTTAGATATACCTTCTTCTGATATTTCCTTTTACAGAACGAAATTGCACATTTCCGTAATAAATCTAGAACGGAGATATTGTGTTTCTTATTTCCGCCTCGTTTCCGTGATGCGCAAATCCGAAATTCTAATCTTTGCGCGTGGATCCTTAATTTCCGTCAAGTATCCTAAGAGGAAATGTCACGCCATGTTTCCGCGATATTTCTGCCTGTATGTTTCCGTTGGTATTTGTTTCCGTCACTTTTCTGCTAACGGATTTGTTATTAAAGCCACTCTAGTGTTTGGACTTATGTGCAATGGTTTGATTTTTCACATTACTTATCATTGTAGTTTTTCTTTGTCGCAGATCATTGCTATAATCTGATAAACAATGGGAAATAAACTCAACCTTGAGCTAGTTTGGCAGTTAGCAAAGAAAGTTCTTCAAAACTGGATTCGTTGGGACAGCTTGGTTGTTTGAGGCCATAGGGAAAGTGAAATTAGATGAACATTGCAAACTGCCTGAGGTTGACCTTGCCCTGGTCATTTAAGCCAGTAATTTGGTCATTTGAAATGATGTTGTTATTTCAACAAGATTATTTTAAGAAGCCTGGTGGAAATTGCCCATCTTTTAATTCCATCACTGACACACTGCTCACAGCCCATGAAAACTTCACACTTTTTGTAAATATATCGATTCTCTATAATCTTTGCTTTTCATGTCTTATCAAACATGGTTAGGTTAACTAGTGCTACATGTGCATGCCACTTCAAGAAACCTAACTTCGACTGGTTCTTTGCATACGTGATACAAATATCACAAGATAAGTACAGTTGAACCCTAAGAAGAAGACTGTAAACATAAGCAGGATGTGCACATGCAGAGGAATGACCTAAGTGAAGATGACTAAGCTGGGACCAAGGAAGTGTCTGACTACAATAAATGTAACCACAAGCCATATGAAGCAAATAAGTTCAAGGGAAGTGAAGGCCAAAAAAAACGTTCTTGTTTAGTTCGACATATGCTAACAAAACAACAAAACAGAAGTACAAGTATATTGATCACAAAACCTACGGTCTTCTCATCTGGAAATACATTCCACATCAAGGAACACAGCTGAACCTCTGTAGTCCTGTTGACATACACTGTCACTATCCATAAAGCACAGGTAGTTTCAAACGGTTCCTTTGTGTTCTCAACTCTGTAAATAAGCAGTTATATGAGATAATTTAAAGCAAGACTCCCCTGCAAATGGGAGACAAAATATCTCAATCTGTGCATATGTATATATATATATATATATATATATATATATATATATATATATATATATGATTGCAATAAGTTTATTAGCAGACAGCTGAGCAGATAAAAACTTGGAGTGGATTCCTTAAAACGGTAAAAAAAACACTAATGGTTCAGCATTCTCATTATCGTTTACGAAATAACTAGACAGATAACGTTTCCTTGCTGGTCAATCACATAGTTCAACTACTGTTTCATTTAAAAGATGAAATACGTCTTAAACAAGATAGCTCAACCTCACAAACAAAAACCTACTCCAAGTAACCACATGTGCCCTGAATGCATTTTTTTTTGTTCACTAACTAAAATCAATTAACTCCAAGTGGCACGTGATCATTTCCTGTGAGTAGAAGCTATGTTTCGACAAAATAGCAGTTTTACTGTCCTCGCATTGAAATAACTTATATTCTCCTACAAATGGAAGAACAAATCAAATACACTCTATCTGGTGTCCAGAATAATACTTATCGGGAAAGAAAAACTTGGAGTGAAATGTTTGAACGGGCATAAAAACTGATGGTCCACTATCCTCAAAGTGTTTTGCGTGCCCGACAAACAGACAAGGGATTTCCAAAGCCAAAGTCCTGTTCTTAGTGATGAATTAAATCAGTTTACAACTACAAAAGAATGAATACTCTGATTTCCATTGATCTCCATTAACTGTGAACAATAAAATAGCAAATAATACCAGGTCTTGTTATTCTCATTTTTCCGTTCTCAAGAAGTGCACGGATAAGTTCGATTGTTTAGTGCATGAAATGCTCCTAATTAGAGAATTAACACCATCTCTAAATGTCCAGTCGGACTCAATTCAAACAAAACTATTTGCGTGACGTTGCATATTTAATTAAGAAGTATTTTAATCTTAAGCGAATAATTTTCTGACAGTTTATTTTAATGCAACTTGAAAATGGTTTCACGATGTCACCGAAACGTTGTTCTTTTCTATTGCTAATTTTTACTTGTCTATGTTTTACTAAACCGTTGCTTATACTTAATATTCTGGGTATAATAATTAGGTTGTCACCAAACAAAGATGCAATAATGTAACTATATAAGTGGGCAAAGTAGGCATGTGGAACCATAGTTGATCTGATAGATTTCAAAAAAAGAGAAGTTCGTTTTGGGTTCCTTAAGGACGTGACGCCCTCAGCATGCCTTTTGAAAACCTCAGACATGTATGAAGTTATGGAAAGGCATCACCAGCTCCACTGATAGCCCATTGGCAGACCTCTTGTGACCGAGTAAAACTAGGTTACTGAGGAATAGAGGTCATTCTCATATACTTCTACACGTTAGAACCGAACGTTTCAAACATTGTTTAAGAAATAGACGCCATTTTAACTACATTTAATTTTCATACTACTGTGACTGAATTTATCTTAGTTCAACTGTAATCCGTCCTCGCAGACGTCTTTGGGCTCGTCACGCGTTCCTTCTCTAACGTCCCCTGAACTGAACTACCACTTCCATTCGCGGCGGTTAGCCAATCATAGTTCGTTTTCCAATTTATGGAAAATGGGACTGCGCCCTCGCGATTACTTTCACAGACGATGCCCAGGAATCGGGTGTCGATTTCCATTCTTACGGAGCTCGTTATTGGTTTCTTCAAAACAAAGGCTAACGGAAGTGGCAGTTCAGGTCTGCAGACGTTTTTTTTTTTTTTCTTTTTTTGTCCATTATATCAGTCTTTTACATAAAGTGATATATATGCATATCTGCTACGAAATAATATATAATGGCAGGAGATCTTAGCAAGCTCTACCGAGCTTTTCAAAGAAGATCCCCATACTTAACTAACGAAATTAAATAAAGCAGATGGATGCATTTATAATTCTGATATTTCTACGGGTGTTTGATTTTGATTGGAATCAAGTGAAAATCTGAGTGGAAATTTGATTTTGAACATAAAATTTTGCACATTTTTTAAAGGAATTATAACATTTAATTATTTTTAAGTCATTTGGTAACATATTCCAAATCTGTGCTCCCCTAAATTTTAATGAAAATTTCCCATAATTTGTCCTTGTATAATCAATGTGTATGTTGAAGGCGTTTCGTTTCGTATGCGTTTCGTGGGGAAGGAACGCGTGACGAGCCCAAAGACGTTTGCGAAGGAGGCTATTTGTTTTGGGGATTAATAAAGATCCTTTACTTGTTAAACCTCATGACTTGCTCCGGAAAAAACGATCTTGTGAGAAAATTACTGGCCGAAGTCTCGGAAATTTGCAAAGAAAAGCGGCAGCTGAGCAATGACATGGGAAATCTTGAGAGTAGTATACTATGTTAAAAATTAACCTCTTTTTTGCCTTTCCCTGCCTTCCCCTACCTTCCTGCATAATAATAAGTGTCTTCCTGCATATTAATTAAGCGTCTAGGTAAAAATGCCTTCCTCCATACTAATGAGCGTCACTCTAGTTCCATAGCAACAATAGACCTGCCCAAACTTGCCCGATCTCTTTAAACCCTGATTGGTTCATGTAGAATGTATTGCGTGTTCAAAATAAAAGCGGGTAGATTTCGAAAGCGCTATCGTTCAAGTAATCGCTTCGCTAGGAAAAAAGTCTAACTGTCACCAATATTTTTTCAGACATTGCTCCAAACATGCAAGTCAAATCAAGCGTTAATGTTGTAAATTAGTTGAAAGCATTAAAATACAGGAACTTATTTGTTGCGTGGCAACAAAACTGATCCATCTATTCGAGAAACCGCTTGGCTCTGACTGTTCTTTTATTAAGCGGTAGTTCCGTTCACACAACCAAAACACACACATGACAGAAATTTTAACCGAAAACTGCGTTCTCTTCTATCTCAATACTGAAAACCCCGATACTATTTGACCTCTCAGCCTTGGTGATGAGAGATGTGTGAGAGAAAATAAATTCTTAGCTAACTTTTTTCGTTTTCCGCTCCGTTAGTCACGCACGCGTTATGCAAAAACGGATCTCAGCTCTTCTCTCAACCCCAGATTTGCATACAAACTCTAAAGTAAAAAAAAGCCCATGGGACATCCTTGAAACCACTGCCATTCAACAACGACAATAGACGGCTTAAGTTGTTTGGAACGATCAATATAATCACGCGACTAATATGAATTACACGTTTCTTGAGAGACAAACATAAACCTTATTGTCTTTTCTCAGCGAATACAGAAACAATACAGAAAGTGATTTGAAATGAATAAACGTCAGTCATCCTTTTAAAATTCGAGGGAGGAAAAATCAATAGTCTTCATCTTCGCTTGGAAGATAATGACTCCTCTTAAAAGTTTCTGAATCAAAGTGTTGCACTGCGTGACAACCAGAATGTTTTGGAACAACACGTTTCTTGAATCATTATTAGCGAATACAGCAAGATTAAAGTACACAATGAATAAAATCAATCAAGTTTCTCTATACTGCAAAAGACTTTAAACTTTCCCTCGCCGTATATTTTCTAGTAAAGTTATATCAAAGATTTCCCTCCTCCTCCGCCTCAATTCTATTATTTTCCCTCCTCCTCCTCAATTCTATTATTTTCCCTCCTCCTCCTCCAGAACCACCACCACCACCGCCACCAGAACCACCACCACCGCCGCCACCAACACCGCCACCAACACCGCCACCGCCACCACCGCCACAATTCTATTGTTTCCACCACCACAATTCGGTGGTGGTGGTGGTTATGGTGGCGGTGGTTGCGGTGGTGGTGGTGGTTCTGGTGGCGGTGGTTGCGGTGGTGGTGGTGGTGGTGGTGGCAGTGTTGGTGGTGGTTCTGGTGGCGGTGGTGGCGCTGGTGGTGGTGGTGGTGGCGGCAGTGTTGGCGGTGGTGGTGGTTATGGTGGTAGTGGTGGTGGTGGTTCTGGAGGAGGAGGAGGGAAAATAATAGAATTGAGGAGCAGGAGGAGGGAAAATAATAGAATTGAGGAGGAGGAGGAGGAGGGAAAATAATAGAATTGAGGAGGAGGAGGGAAATCTTTGATATAACTTTACTAGAAAATATACGGCGAGGGAAAGTTTAAAGTCTTTTGCAGTATAGAGAAACTTGATTGATTTTTATTCATTGTGTGCTTTAATCTTGCTGTATTCGCTGATAATGATTCAAGAAACGTGTTGTTCCAAAACATTCTGGTTGTCACGCAGTGCAACACTTTGATTCAGAAACTTTTAAGAGGAGTCATTATCTTCCAAGCGAAGATGAAGACTATTGATTTTTCCTCCACACGAATTTTAAGAGGATGACTGACGTTTATTCATTTCAAATCACTTTCTGTATTGTTTCTGTATTCGCTGAGAAAAGACAATAAGGTTTATGTTTGTCTCTCAAGAAACGTGTAATTCATATTAGTCGCGTGATTATATTGATCGTTCCAAACAACTTAAGCCGTCTATTGTCGTTGTTGAATGGCAGTGGTTACAAGGATGTCCCATGGGCTTTTTTTTACTTTAGAGTTTGTATGCAATTCTGGGGTTGAGAGAAGAGCTGAGATCCGTTTTGCATAACGCGTGCGTGACTAACGGAGCGGAAAACGAAAAAAAGTTAGCTAAGAATTTATTTTCTCTCACACATCTCTCATCGCCAAGGCTGAGAGGTCAAATAGTATCGGGGTTTTCAGTATTGAGATAGAAGAGAACGCAGTTTTCGGTTAAAATTTCTGTCATGTGTGTGTTTTGGTTGTGTGAACGGAACTACCGCTTAATAAAAGAACAGTCAGAGCCAAGCGGTTTCTCGAATAGATGGATCAGTTTTGTTGCCACACAACAAATACGTTCCTGTATTTTAATGCTTTCAACTAAGTTACAACATTAGCGCTTGATTTGTCTTGCATGTTTGGAGCAATGTGTGAAAAAATATTGGTGACAGTTAGACTTTTTTCCTAGCGAAGCGATTACTTGAACGATAGCGCTTTCGAAATCTACCCGCTTTTATTTTGAACACGCAATACATTCTACATGAACCAATCAGGGTTAAAAGAGATCGGGAAAGTTTGGGCAAGTCTATTGTTGCTATTGAACTAGAGTGACGCTCATTAGTATGGAGGAAGGCATTTTTACCTAGACGCTTAATTAATATGCAGGAAGACACTTATATTTATGCAGGAAGGTAGGGGAAGGCAGGGAAAGGCAAAAAAGGGGTTAATTTTTAACATAGTATACTACTCTTGAGTCATCAAAGGGGAGACAACTCTTTCATCGACTTAAAGAAAGCGGAGTAACTGTGGAATACACTGCCATATCGAGCCGTTTACTGAAAAGAGGCAAATACGCGCTACGCAGTGAGTTTAATGAATGCAAGAGGAATCGATCACAGCTTCCTGCGATTCGCGAGGCGCGTTTTTAGAACGAGAAGTAAGTAGTATAGTGTTTGGGGGTACCAGATCAAAAATTAATTTAGGGGGTGTTTTAGCAAAATGATCTCGTATTTTGGAAAAACTATAGTTGTTCAATCTGATGGAACCAAGGTCAGCACATTAAAATGCGTGACATTCTCGGAAAAATCACCAAGCGTGACATTCTCGGAAAACAGGGAATGAGTCATCGCCTATAGCTATTATTTGAAGCAATTAAAGATGCAGAAAAAAAATAGCTGGTGGCCACCAGAGCCTCTCATGAGGGACTTAATTTGGAATTTGAATCACCACCCGTCCCTCATGAGAGGTTTTTTTGTTTTGTTTTTTTTTTGAATTCCCACCACCACACCACCAGAGCACTATCATTTATGTTCCCACCACCACTCCGCTCTGGCCCTATCAGACCCTCTTGAGGCCAAGTATTTGTTTATTTGTTTTTTTCACCCTCCGGCTTGAGATTGAACCGGCACTTCTGAGAAGCCAAAGCTTAACTATAGCTCTACCCAACAATCCGACACCATCTCAGGGTGATTTTGTTATTTTTCATTTTTTAATTTTTAATTTTTTTATTTTTTTTTTATTTTTTCAACCCATGGAATAACGGCGGGGGTTTTTCATTATTCCATGGGGTGGCTTGTATACATTTCGCTAACGAAAGGCCCCCGCTTTTTCCAATCGTTAGATACTCTGCATACAAGCCACTCTTTATCTGTGTGAAACAACCCTTATATTTGCGTTTGTATTTTCATTTTTATGCTTGTGGTACATAAATGAAATTTTCAAAGATAAAAAATAATGCGCATGTGTAAAAAGCGAAGAAATCTAGAATCCCCTAAACATAGTGACGTAGTTTGGTGACTCATTCAAAAGGGAATCCCCCCAACAAATGTTCCTGTCTCATATGTTAATTCTTCGGGTAAAGGGTCAGAAAGAGGGCAGTATTTTAAATTAAATATACAACAAAACTCACAATACTATCCTGAACTGGGCAAATCAGTGGGTTTGAGGTTATAAAAACACTGCAACAGCTAGATTTCATAATGTCCATACGCATAGCTTGTCACGCCATTATCATGAATATACCGCTTGTCGTCAAAGCAGCTGAGTGATACTTTATTTATCTCATAACTTCCAGGTTGATGGTTCTGACTTCTGATTGTTTTCATTCTATGATGCAACTGTTTATTATTGAATAGAGTGTCTTTATAATTTTCATGTTTGATGTTATTCTTAATAATATTCTTTTTTATTCCTTTTGCTGTTTTTCCTCCTTTTTGGTTATCTTTCATATAGCTATACATTTTCGATCGTAGACCGATGAATTCGCAAACGGGTACTCCTGCTGCCTCATCTTTGAATTTACCAATCACTTTTTTATTCGACTTATCGAAATATGGAGAGCATTCTGGGTAGTCGCTGTTGTCAAACTTATTTTTATCCTTCCAGAAATTTCTATAGACGTCTTGGGTTTCAATTTCATAGGTCAGTGAGTCTGTGTCTGTGAAGAGCAGCTTGGCCTTGTTACCGTACTTTTGTTTAATGTAGTTGTAATGGAAATCGTACATCAGTGTCTTGCTAAGGTCTAGAATACACATCCCCACGTATACCGGCCGGTTTAAAGTAAGTGTTTCTTTTATCTTATGAACAGCTACTAGATTTTCATTGAAGATTTTACTGCTGACATAAGTGGGTTTACTAGCTAATTTCAATAGCTTCTTCCCATCAGTCACCAATCTGACGTCTACTCGCTTTCTGAGGTTTTCCATCGTGTTGCCAAATACACTGTTATTCATCAGCTTGAAAAAGTCTTTCTCAAAGGCATTTTTTGCATCAGTTCTTTTCTGAGTGTTGAAGTCGATGTACTGTCTGAGCCACGCGGACTGATTGAACTCTAATACTCGATGGACTTTAGTTATTTTCAAACCGAGATCAGTATATAATTGGAGGTTCCTGTAATGGAGCACGTATTTTTCTTTGTTGCTTAATGTTGGTATCAGTTTATGTACCAGACCAGTTGATATTTTATATTTCTTTGCTATGTTTTTACAATAATCTGATAGCATGTCCCCTGTCACTTTAATCTTTTCCGGCCCAAGTGGGTAGTCATTATGTAGATCATGTAACTCTTGGGGGTATTTAAGGTCAGCTTCAAGAATCAAACCTTTGTTGCTGTCTTCTTTATACTTAGCCAGGTCTAAATTATTGATCTGTTTTTGTGTCATCCATCTGAATCCGCCTTTTGGTAAATATTGACTCATAGCCCAACCATACAAATTATTAGCATCAAGATACATGATGTACTTCGAGGGCGCCTTCTCGTCATACTCTTTCATGTATTTATTATTTGCTTTACCGTAACGGTTGGCTATATAGCTGATTCCTCCACGCATACCCTTTTCAATGAACTGGAACATATCAATATCAGTCATCAATTCTAGTTTAATGTCAGTCATTTTAAGCATGGCGTCCCATGATAAACCAGGAGATGTGAAATAGTGGCACGGGTCCAGTTTATAGTACTCAAGGCATGTTTTTCTGAAGTTTTCAAATACATCAGCCAGTAGGAGTACATCTGTTTTAAGGTACAGGTCATGATAATCGCCCATGTTTTTCAAAGAGAATGTTTCCCACACTGTCTGAGCATGCGTATAGTCTTCATCTGATATATGCTCATCACTCAATATACTGTAAAATTCTTCTTTTGAGGGCAGCTTCTGATTGAATTGATCGAAACTGTCCATGTAGTCGTAAGGATAAACACCTTTCTGTGCCATCAGATTAAGATCCTTTCCCTTGAACTCTTGTGAGGTGTATTTTAAGGCTTCTTTAGGTAGATTGCCCACAAGTTTTTCCAAACTAGAGCTCATGAACTGGAAACTATCAATGAATGTCAAGTGATTGCCAAGCATGAAAGCCATATACTTCTCCATGTTATTTGGGATAGCATTGATATTCATTTGACAGTCTTCACCTTTCTTGTTTTTGTAAGTGTGCTTCTTAACAATGGCTCCAATCTCCTGCATAATAAAATGACTATCATAGCCTCTCAGATTGTGGAATATAACAGGTATTTTTATTTCTTCTGGGTTCACTCTGAGTTTCAGATTACAATCTTGGTGAGCAGAACCTCTGTATTTACCAGTAATGTGACAATGATCTCGGACTCTAATATCCTTTTCAGTATATTTCTTATCACAGATGTGACACATTTCAGCTTTTTGGAATTCTTTTTCATCATCTTTAGTCATTTTCAATGGTTTGTTAAAATTTTTTTTCACAACATTCTTGCAATAGCTTCCATAAATTTGTACACAGCCTTTTCACCCCTGTATATTGCTGCTGGTTTGCTATATTTATCGTCATAGCAACAAACAACTTTATAGCCGTAGCCACAGTCAGTATGCTTCTGATGGGCTTCAGTATATCATTTATTATTGTTGGGTTGACAACCATGTATTTTCTCAGTTATGGCCTCAAAGTCAGCATATATAACAAATGCTACCTGTTGTTGTTTATCAAAGTTGTTGAATTTCAGTATGTTGTTATCTTTGTTTGGCATTTTTATTGCCTGTGTGCCATTTACTTTCATGCAGTTGTCCTTGTGATCATTCAACACCCTTTCAGAGCTGAAGCATTGAAAACAGTGCATACAAAAGTGTTTTCTTTCTTTGTGTTTTGTTTGATTGTACATGAACTTATTGAAATCTTTGATTAGCACATAATGCTTGTTTTCATTTTCAGTTATTAGAAGCAGATTCAAGCAGTCTGCATATTTCTCTTTCGATACATATATTGGATAAGGTTGTCTATTCTCATAACCAAAAACATTGATGTTGATCTCATTTTGTTTCTCTATCTTGTTGTAATGCTTGGTTGCAACTGGGAATTCAACCCCTGAATAATCTAATGTATTGACAAATTTTCTGTCAGTCTTCTTTATTCTCTGTGGGTATTTCTCTTGAGGATTCAAGTGCCTGATATGACACCACATGAAGCACAGATCATCATCATTCTTTATGTTAATCAAACCCTTTGCACTGTTTCTGAGTTCATTCGGTAGTTTAATGTATGAGGAGCCCTTCATTAGCGCATATTTCACAACATTAAGATAATGGCTGTCAACAGATTCAATTGTCCAACCAAAACCTTCAGATACCCAAACTGCAATCTTATTCATTATTTGGTCTTTTGACAACTGTAGTGATTCAGTTACTTCCAGATTATTCACAATTGTTTGAGCTGCACTGTTGAAATATGCTGTTTTAAACTCTAATTGTCCATCAGTCATTTTTACAAATGTTACCTTTAGCGTTTCAACGAATTTCAGTCCTTTCATTTCATTCAACGATTTTATAATATTATATGCAACAGCCTTTCTTGTGTTTTGCAGTTGTGCAAGCGGGTCTTTGTTATTTTTTATACTGATTTCAAAAGACTCAGTGAAACCTTTTAAAGCTTTCTCTGTTTGTACAATCTTAGTCCTTGGTGCAGGCGTTGGTTTCTGAATCACCTGTTTGGTTCTGGGGGCAGGGATCGGTCTCTTTTTCAATTGTTCTATTTCTTCCAACCATTCTTTTGGTGGAGCTGGTAGTCTTTTCTTCTCAAAATAATCAACCAATTCTTTCACAGTTGGTCTTTTCGTCCTTGGGGCGGGAATCGGCCTGACAGTCCTAGGTGCAGGAATTGGTCTTGTTCTTGGTTTAGGCACAGGTTTTGTGTCATCAACTATAATAACTTTTGGCTTCTGTTGCTTCAACAACAACTCGATTAGCTTAGATTTGCTCAATTTTTTGAGACTTTTCTTGTCCATATTACTACTAGTTTCGATAATTTTTTCCATTTATGATATATCTATAGTTATTATTTCTTTAAAACATTTCCGTCTGCGTTTAAATATGGTTGAGAATTCAATTGATCCAATTACTGGATCCTTTTGAATTGTAATTATTGAAGAATATTTTTTTGATGTTTTTTTGTTTTAATATGACAAGATTTCCCTGCCATTGTGTAGTTACGTCCTGTCTTACATATGTTACAGTACCATTCTTTATTTAGCATGTACGATGTTTTATTATTCTTCCGTTCTTCTGCGGTGAATACTTTCGGCCTTCCACGACCTCTTTTAACATTTTTATTTTCCATATAATATATATACTATATTATTTTTTTAAATATCTATCTCTTCTTGATAAGTATAATTTGCTTTCTTCCATGTGTTTAGTTATTTCATGAATCAAGTCTTCGAAACTATTGCTCATGATGCATTTGCAGTTGTTTTTCTCATACATTAGCTTCATATCAGACTGTTTGTCTGACACTTTATACACACCTGTTGGGCTTTTGAATTCAAGACAAAGAGCGCTGTGTTTTCTTGTGGGATTCATTAGCATTAAATCACATTGTCCAGCCATATATCCTTTCTTATAACTTCTGATTCTCATGTTTGGGCTCATTTGATTTTCACCTAATCCCGCCACCATTAATGCACCTTCATATTTCTTTCTGATGAATGAAACAATCTTATAATGCAGATCATCTTCACTTTCAATCATCAGCATGTTATTATTTCTGTCATTGAACTGATTGTAATACCCCTGTTTTCTGATTGATGGCAACACTTTAGATGTAACCCAATGTTTGAATTTTACAGCTTCTTGTTTTTTAGAGGACAGTATTAGTGAATAAAATCCTGATTCATTTATAAAAAAAACATTTGAAAGTTTTTTCAGTGGTCTCAGCACGAGGTAACGTTTTGTTACATCGTGAATCAGTGGCCTCAGCACGAGGGACCGTTTTTGTCCCCCGTGAATTTATGCTGATTTTGTGGTCTCTTAAGATTCTATCATCAGATAAAACATGATCCTTGATTGCTTTTTGTGGACTTTTATAGTCGATAATAATAGCTATGTCTCTTCCTCTGAACCAAACGTCATTTTTATCATCAAGATAACAATCTATTGATACATCCAATTCTTTATTATCGTAGGAATATTTTTGCATTTGTATATTATAATAATTTATTTTTTAATTCATTTTCGACCTGTGTTTAAATATAGTCAGGAATAATAATATTCTTGGCTACATAATAGCAAATAACAGATATACTGTAGGTCTCCTTCACATATATGTTAGATAATTTTCTCTTTATAATATGTCTTTTAAATCCTTGAACGGTATTCAACTGTTGAAGTCATCGCTATATCCCTTCCACTTCACCAAAGCTTGTTTCTTCTTGTAATCTCTGCGAATGACTTTATCAATACGGAATACATCCTGTCTGGCTTTCAATAATTCAGCTTCATAAAAACTCCCTTCAATATCTTCTCCTCTAAGATCTTTTAGTTTGTAAGTGATTGGATTAGTGTATTGGATTTTATCAACTGTAAACACTTCTTCAGTCCAATTTGGCGTATAGCCCTTGTCGAACACATTCCCTTTATACTTAGATATTCGGACCTTGTCACCTATTTTAAATTTTGGTTTCTGTTTTAATGGCTCCATATCACCATACAAATTGAAGTAAACAGTTCCTTCATTCCTCTTTTTACTAGCCTCTGTAGGTGTCATCTTTGTGCTTAAATGTTTGGTATTATTATACTGTTTCACTAATTTTGGTAACATGTCTAAATACTGTGTATTACCTTGAACAGTGAACTGCTTCCACATTTTGGATTTAATTGTCCTATTCCATCTTTCAACTACTGATGACTTCTCTTCATTCTCAGTTGAGTACATCTTTACACTATGTTTCTCTAGCAAGTCCTTCAAGTGTTTGTTGTAAAACTCTTTTCCCTTGTCGACCCATAAATACTGTGGTTTTCTGCCTTCCTTGAATATTGTTTTGAATGCTTCAGTGACAGATTCACCTTTCTTATCCTTCAATAAGACAATCCAACCATATTTGCTGAAGACATCAATAACCATAAGAAGATATCGATAACCTTTATTCCATTTACTGAACTGTTGCATTTCAACTAAATCACTTGCCCATATTTCATCAATTTTATTTACAATCACACGCCGTCGAGTGAAATTTCGTTTTATGGGTGCATGTAATTCATCAGCTAGTTTTTCTTGCCAGTTTTCTTCACTCGACGGCTTTTTCCGTTTTTTGAAACACCAAGACCTAATTTCTGTTTTTTGTCAATTAAGAATCTGGCTGTTTGACCCCATTTTGGCATCTCACCATATGGTATTAGATCAAGTGACTCGACCATTGTTTTGTCACAATCACCTTTAATTTTTCCCATATCATAACAAATATCATGGTAAGCTGCTATTTCATCTACTTTATTATATGGTTGGACATACCATTTTGTGACCTCACCTGTGTTTTTATCATACTCTAACTGTTTATCGAGGGGATTATAAGGTCCCATGTATTTATATTTACTTGGTGTCCAACCTGCTTTTGGTTTAGGAAGCTTGCCAATTACCTTATGGATATCAATCGCGCCTCCCATTTTATTGATTTTAGCTACCCATTTTTGTATATCTTCTGGTTTTGCATACATGATATCTCCAAGCAATGAGCGACCACGTGTATAATCAACTCCAGCAATATCTGTTTTATACATTTTTTTCTTGTCAGAGCGTTTGGGTCTAATATCAGTGCTCAATTGCATTAAGCCTTCTTTACCAACCTTTGTGATTGTAGGCTTTGCGAGGGAAAGTCCTTTGTCAATTAATTTCTTTTGCAGCTTTGGATTTCTCATTGCTTCTGATGCATAATATCTTCCCATTTCTACACCTTTCTTTGCTAAATAAGGGACTCCATGTTCCAAGAATCCTGTTAGTGCCGTATCTGCGGCTGAATCTAGTATGCCCGCCCCTTCAGACGGGCTATTCAGTTTCCCCGATTTCTGACAAATTTAGTCTTTGTGATTCCACATTCAGCACAAGTACATTTCATCACAGTTCGACCATTTTTAGTCTTTTGATATCTTTCACTTCCTGGCACACATTCAGTTACTTTCTTCTGTTTGACACAATATGATTTTACCATTATACATATAAGTTAGATATTCTTGAAATAATTTATGATAAACCTGTGATTGACTCTTGTGTCTGTTGGATCAAATTCAGCATTATGTATTGTATTAAGAATGGATCTGCCTTTTTGTCTCTCAAGAAGATAGTACAAACACCAATATCCACATAATACTGATTCCCTTTCTTGTATCTCATCACCAGAGTATTCAAGTTGTTTACCGCTTGCAGCCATATACATTTGAACTTCTGTTGGCATCATTAAACCGAAAGAGTCGAAGTATTCACAGTATTTATCATTTTTGAAATTCCTATAACAAACCCAATGAGTACCAGGTCCAATTTTGGAATCAAGATTGACTATCCCACATTCATTGTTTTTTATTTGTCTCGGCATATTGTCTCTTGAAAATACTCCTCTAAAATGTTTTATTCCAAGTTGTTTAACCCAATTGATTAAATCAAAGTTGGATAAGGGTTTATTTACAAAATGGTTCCTAGTATGGGGATTGAATTGAATGGACTGTTTTTGCCTAGTAGAAGTCCTTTTCCTTTGGTTTTTCTTTTATTTTCCATTCCCATGCCTATTGGGTTATCCCATCAATAACAGGTGGGGATCGCCATGGCATCATAGCATGTTTCCCACCACTTTTATTTATTGCAATGGAATCTGGAACATGAACTGGTAATGACCGTCTTGGACGGCTGCTTTCAACATGCAAACCTTTTCCAGTTAATTTTCTAATTGCTTCTATGGCCAAAGGAATTCCAATACTGGCGAGTATTGTTCCAATACCCTTTCCAGTCTGCGCTTTTGTTGGTTTTATAACAACGTCTCCACCATACTGCATTTTTTGAATAATATCTGCCATCTGTCTCGTATTCAATAAATTTCCTACATTCAATAATTGGGATAAATTGGCATTAGGAATAAGAAATCCTCCACTTTGTTTCTTCCCAAATTGTTTATCAACACCGAGACTTGCTAATGAAGAAAGAGCACCAGTAGCCAATGCTGGAGCCGCTTTAGCTACTGCTTTACCTGCATAAGGCAATAGTCTTGTTCCAAGTGAAAAAAGACTGGACCAAAGAGAACCTCCTTCTACAACAGCTTTTCTGATTTGATTTTTTGATATCTTGATATCTGAACCTTTTCCAGATCTACTTGATTTAATCAGTTTGTTGATTTGTCTTTTGGTCAACATCAGTTGATCATTACCTGTTAATTCATTATGCGATAACCTTATTGTTACAGGTGAATTTGTTGCATAAGCTTTTGCTAGCTTTTGTTTCTGACCTTGTGAAAGTTTCACTCCATGAGGATGATAAGTAGTCATATAATATATGTTTATACTAAATTGTATTTAATACAAACAATCATTTAATTTAATTATTTAATTTATTTAATTTATTTAATTATTTATTTAATTTAATTATTTAATTTACATTGATCTCAGAATTAATTTTCCATCAGTCTTTCTCATCTCAATATCCTGCTCATAGAGGACCAGTGCATACACACTGTAATCAGCATTTGTTGCAGCACTCAAAGTGTATTTGAAAGTCAGTCTTGTCATTCCATCTTTAATATCCTGTTTCTGTTTCGTCAGATCGAAATATACAAAAGGGAATATTGTACCGAAATTGCCCCTGTTAAGAAGGGTACTTTCACTGAAATCGTTTACAGCTTGAACATATTTCAAAACATCTCTAAATACTCTTGTTGGTTCTGTTGATGGTTTATAATGAACCTCTGGATAATCATTTCCGTTGCCAACCTCAAGATAACAATCAGTCAAAGTTCGGTTATTTGCAACTGAGAATGTGTTATAGAGAAATTTATTGGCTGTCTGATCAGAATCATTAGCATCATTGATGATGAATACAAAGACATGCCTGGGTTTGTTTATTCCTGTGGAAATACGGAAATTGGCTGTCTGCTGTCTTGTTGAATTGCCTCTCTCAACCATTTCTCTCATGTAAGTCCACTTTCTGTTGTCAAGATACTTGCTCATGTATAAGGACTTTCCCGCAGAATTGAAAATAATACGAGGAACAATTAGCTGGAATTTAGTTAGTATCACACGACATTCATCAGTAGCTTGCCAAATCATATTGTCATCACTCTCAAGTGTCAGGTTCACGTCTACTTTTGAGTTAGGCATGAGTTCTGCATTTATTTCACCACCATCATTAAGCAAAGCTTTACGATCTGAGAATCCTTTGTTATAAGCAGCTTGTGCCACTCTGTTTTCAGCACCTCTGCTGGTGTCAAGATAGAAGAACTCATTGGTTCCCTGACTTACAGCATAACCCTGTGAATACTCAAGCAATGACTTAATATTTGTGGCTTGGTTGGCATCTCTGCACTCATAAACATCGATACCATTCATTTTTACATTAAGAGTGTTTATAAGAGCGTGAACTGAATTAACAATACCATTTCGATCTGCAGCAGCAATGTTAGCTCCATCTGCAAGCTTATTTTCTTTGAAAATAACATTAAAACGGGCATTATACCAGTCAAATGGTGTAGTCTCTCCACTGTTATCAACAACGAAACGGTAACCTGTTTTCCTCTGATGAGCATTATTTGCTACTACAGTAATAAGTGCTGTCTCTAGTTCGAACACTACATCTTCATATCTTTCGATATATTTTGAGTCACGATAGTTTGACATATATTATTGTGTTAGATAAAAGTTATTTTATTTTACGTGGTCGACCTCTCTTTCTTTTGATTAAACCACCAGTCTGGCTCACACTCTCAGTTCCACTCTTGTTTCCACTTTTTCTCTTTTTCAAAAGTTCTATGATTTTGTCACCAGCTTTTTTGCCAGCATGTTCACCAATTGTTGTGGCTGCTTTTTTTCCAGCTGTTTTGATCATATCAGTCACAATACCTTCACCATGTTGTTCATATTTTTTAAACTCAAACCGTTTCATATACTATTAGGTTTTATAATTCCACACCTCTCAAGAATAACTCAATATACCAATCTATCCCATTTAAATCAACTGACTGTCTAGAAGAATCAGTGACATAAAAGCGTATTGAGCTGATTGTATGTGTTGAGACAGGATTCCATGAAAGAAAACGAGGTTTGTAAGTGAAAGGTAAACTTCTAACGAGATCTGTGACTGGAATAACAGCGATTGTATTTGTGCTATTGCCATCAACAATGCTATCTATCACCATATAACAATTGATATAAATTTCATCTACTCCTCTTGTAATATCAGGTAGATTTGTTCCATATTCTGTGGCTGAAACTAATTTTGAATTGAAACCGATAAGTTTTCTGAAATCAAGATTCCTCAGATCCACTCGATAGTTTTCATCAAGTTCAATCAAAATGCGATATGTTGACAAAACGAAATACATGTTAATACCATACAGGAATTTTGATTTGTCTGTTTCAGATGGATTCAGTACATGGCTATTTTTTCTCATATACTCATGAATGTAACTATTGATATCGTCGTATGAATACATCCCGTCAACGAATGTTATTGTTTCCCAGTTTACACCTTTGTCATAGCTGTATTTCATTTGATTATTTTCAAAAATATCTCTGATATTGTACCAACTGTATGTCATATTGATAACATTCACAGCCATTTCATATTTCAAATCATTCGTTAATTTAAGAGGTGTATTGAATCTTTTTTCAAAATCATGACTCTTACTAACACCAATTTTGTCTCTGTTTTTACTGTTGAATCGTAATGAAATTTCTGTCATATACTTTTACATTAGATATTTCATCATTATTTTATTCAACTCACCGGTTTTCAGGATTCCCAGTCTGTTCAATGTATGCAATATTTTTGTGAATTCATTTTGAACATTTTTGCTGTTGTTGCCGGCTGAAATAGATCCAACAAGCAACTGCAGTCTTGAAAGCATATCACCCAAGAATGCACCCCTTGAAACGATTGCACCTCTTCTCATTCCTTGCCCTGTTTTGTATTTGTAAGAATTCAATACATCTGCAATCGTTTCTCTGTATTTCCTCAAAGTTTGTATTTCTCTATCTATAGATTCTTTATCGTCTGCACTCATATTTTTTCTTTTTCTTTTCCCTCCTAAACTACTTTCTTTTCCTCAGCAAGTTTTTGTGGGCTGACTTGAGTTAACTCGCTAGGCTTTAAAAGCTTGTTATTTTTTAATATGATTCTATCATCTCTATTGAAATAGTTATCGATATTTAAAATGCTGGTTTTCTTGCCCTTATCCTCATCTTTTGGTGCTTCAATTGAAGGTCCTTCAATTGCTAAAGGAAGTTCCTGACCAAATACAATTGCTCTGCGATTAGCTTCAATAACATCATCAAGTCCTTGTGTTAAAGCCTGTTGATTTTTTTTCAACTGTTCAATGACTTCATCCTGTTTTTTGTCGACACTTTCTTTCACACTCTTCTGGACATCAATAGAGGGTTTCAGCAATTCTGATGTTGTATCATATGCATCCTGTTTTCTGTATTCATAAGTCTTGATAACATCACGAACTTCTCTAGTTTTATTTCCGGCTTCAATTCCACTTTTAAGAAGCCTTTTCATTCGTTCTATATCCATATACAATTGTGTTAGACTAATCTAAACTATTTACATATGGAAATCCCTAATTATGATATTCAGGGTTCAAAGAATTCATTCAGACAGTTGTATCCGTATATGCCAAAAGATACATTTAGAATGTTATTGGCTGGTAATTCTGGATCTGGAAAGACAACATTGTTCATGCATCTGATTATGGAACCGTTGGTCTATTATGATCAAATACATTTATACGCCAAAAATTTGGATCAAGACAAGTACAAATATCTTCGGAAAGTAATGGATGAAATAAGCAGTCACATTGGATATCCTGCCTTGGTTTGCAGTCAAGAAGAGATATTGCCAGTTGAACAAATAAAAGACACAGATTTGCAGCGATTGGTTGTTTTTTATGATTTCGTGACTGACAAGAAACAAGATCAGATAATCAGCTATTTCATTCAGGGGAGACACAAGAACTGTTCAGTCATATATCTCACACAATCATTCTATGGCTGTCCAAAATCAATCAGACTCAATTGCAGTCACTTCTGCCTTTATGATTTCCCATCCTCAAGAGAAAGGAACTTGATTGCACAAGAACTTGGAATAGACAAGAAGAAATACATTGAAGCAACCAAGAAACCATATTCCTTCTGTTATGTCGACAAGCCAATGAAAACAATCAAGAGGAATTTTTATGGTGCTGTTTAATCTAATCTAATAGTATATGGCAACATTCAATCCTTGTCCGAATGGATATGAAATAATTCTTCCAAAAGGTAAAAAATACAACAATGGCAATAATGGCAACAATGACAACAATGACAACAATGGTAACAATGACAACAATGACAACAATGGTAATTGATAGAACAAACTTTCTGTGTTATCTAATCTAATATTATATGGGAGTTTTTAATTCTCCACAAAATCAAGATAAAACAATAACTGGAACTGGTGAAAGAGGCCCAGCTGGTCCAATTGGTCCCAAAGGTGAAAAAGGTGATAGAGGTCCAAAAGGTAATACAGGTGCAATTGGTCCACAAGGAGCTACTGGAGCTGTTGGTCCCAAAGGTGATGGATTCAAATTAACGCAAGATGGTAATTATGACATTGAAAACAAAAAAATTAGTAATGTAGCAGACCCAACTTCTAACAAAGATGCTGTTAATATGAGATACGTAAACGATGCTGTTTTATCAATTGAAGGAACACGTGTTAATCCATTTAAATTTCTTCTTGAAGATATATCAAAAACAACTATTCTTAGAAATGCGAATAATCTGCAATTGGAAAATTTTAATAAAAGCCCTTACTCAATGAATAAAAAAGCCTTGTCTTTTGTTATTCCTACTGCTGGTCTTACAACTGTTCTTCGTTTTGATCTGACACAATTGGAAGTTTCAAGATACACTTTTGCTGTTGAGTTTTATACTGATGGTAATCCAAACAATGCAACAGTTGATGATGATGTTTTGTCATCAAATTTAATTGAAAGAAAAGATTCAATAAAAAGAGCATTTCCAAAGACTCATCTTGTTGATGGTTATCTTAAGAGAATATTCTTCCTTGAAAAAACAAGTCAAGGAGCTACATCAATGGAATTATTGTTGATCTCACCATATTTATCAAATAATGCCAAACATCATGTCATAGTTTATGGTGTTTCTGGATTTTCTAATATCATTTTATCACATATTCACGACCCAGCTTTTGAAATAGAAGAAGGAAGAATTGTATTTAATAATGAGGTTAAAATGAGTTTTCATAGAATAGTCAATGTTGCACGCCCTATACTTCCGCAAGACTGTGCAACTAAAAAATACGTTGATGATGGTGTAAGAGGTAAAGTGAGTACAACATATCTCAATAATAACTTTGTGAAAAAAGATGGAAGCGTTGCGATGACTGGTGATCTTGACATGAGCAACAATAAAATAACAAATATACCATTCCCTAGCTTATCATCTCCAGTTAGTAGTTATGATGCGGTGAATTTTGGTTTTGTTGTACAAAATATACAAGGTATCAGAGCAAACACATTATTATTGAATGGAACAAATGCAATGACTGGTGATCTAAACATGGGTGACAACAAAATTACAAATGTAGCAGCGCCAACAGCAAACAATGATACAGCCACAAAGGGGTATGTTGATACTCAAATTGCTGGAATTACTGGCATTGATGTTTCACCATTTCTTAAAAAAGATGGAACTATTGCAATGACTGGAGATTTGGACATGGGTGACAATAAAATAACAAATGTTGGATCTCCAAACTCTGATAAAGATTCTGCCAACAAAAAGTATGTTGATGACCTTGTTCTTTCAGCATCTGGTACTCAACGCAACCCATTCGCTTTTCTGTTAAAAGACAAATCCAAGTCTTCTGCAGTCAGTGGTGTGGAAAACCTTCAAATTGAGAATTTTGACAGATCACCTTATCACATAAACAAGTCCTCATTGTCTTTTTTCATTAAACGAAGTGGCAACTTTACATCCACGATTCGTTTTAATGTGACATCTTTAAGAAATGGACAGTATACATTTGTTACTGAGTTTTACTCACCATCAGACCCACGCCAAGCTACAATTGGGCTTGATCTTCGCACATTGAACATACGTGACGCTGGACAGCCATTTCAAAAACCTTTTCTCAAAACCCCGCATGTTGATGGTTATATGAAGAAGCTTTTCCAAATCGAAAAAACTGGTGGTGGTCAATCGTCAATTGAGGTTATACTTTTTAGCACAGCTCCTGCACCCAATACCAAAACACATATCATCGTTTATGGGGCCTATGGCTATCATACCAATTTGTCTTACTTTGTCCATGACCCAGCTTATGAAATTGAAAACGGTCATGTTGCGTTTGGTAGTAATATTGACATGAAATTAAACAAAATCATCAACCTGCAGGATACCCCCTCAAACCCACAAGACGCTGTGAACAAAAAGTATGTTGATGCTGAAATTGCTGGTATTGATGTTTCTCAATTTCTTAAAAAAGATGGAAGTGTTATAATGACCGGCAATCAGGATTTTGGGGGGTTTATTATTAGAGGCCATGGGATAGGAAACCAACCAGCAGATCTTGTGAATAAATCATATATTGACACTAATCTCGCATCAAAAAGCAGTATCGGTCAAACTCTACTTCGAGATGGAACACAAGAAATGACTGCTAATTTAAATCTGGCTGGTAACAAAGTGATCAACTGTGCAACACCAACTGCTAACACAGATGCTGCCAACAAAAGATATGTTGACCAGGCCCCTATTCTTAAACTTATCGGAGGTCGAATGGCTGGTGATATTGACATGGGTGATAACACACTCGCAAACTTAAAAGAAGGAACAAATAAAACCGATGCCGTAAAATTAGATCAATTAGAAAAAAGTCATATTTCATCTGCTTCTCATCCAAAGAATGCTTTCAAATATTTGATGAATGACATTAATGAAGTTAGTACTGAATATGGCTTGACAGTTAATGGATATGTCAATTTACCTCGTTCACCACATTTGATTTCCAAAAAGGTCATTGATGTAGACTTGAATAAAGAAGCTAATCATATTTACAGAGCTAGAATTGGTTTTAATATGTACACAATAAAAGATGGAAAATACACTTTCATTCTTGAATGGCTATTTCCTGATTATGAAGGAATGAATTTCAGTAGTGTAACATTCAGTGCAACTGGTGGAATTACAATTCATAAAACTGTAGGGAGAAAATTTGATAACAGAAATGAAGATCATTCGAGATATTTATTATGGATTGAAAAACCTTCAGTAAGTTCACCACCTGAATATTTATATTGTACAATACATATTAATGCTAACCCAACTTATCCAAATAAGTACAAAGTTCATTGTGTTGTTTATGGTATTGATGGTGAAGCAGCAGACGTTCCATCAAGTGTTTACGACTTCACAGAAGCTTATAAAATCGTGAATGAAAAAATACAATTACAAACTGATTTAGATTTGAATGGACATGCTTTGATTAATAATTCATCAAACTTATTTGACGGTCAAAATGGTGAATTGACAATGCTAAATAATATTAATATGAACAGCTTTCTTATAAGTGAGGCTAAACTTGGTGGTGATTTAAATCTGAATGGCTATAGAATTCATAATAATAGTTTGAATCTATTTCGTTCAAGCGTTACAGGTGTAATCATGGAAACGGCTTTCGATTTGGGTGGATTTGCTCTTTACAGGCCGAAATTAGGAGGTGATCTAGATTTGAATGGGAATGGAATAATCGGTCAAATACAATATTTAAATTGCTCTGTCAAAGCCAAACAAGGACATAATAAGAATGCTTTAAAGCCTGTATTGATAAATGGCTCTGATTTTTTAGTCATTCATAACAATAACTTTCATATTAAGAATATGTATGTAATACAAGGAACAAAACCCGGAATATTCTATTTCAAGACAAAAGCTGAAGGTGGTGGGCCTTTGCCATTACCAGCAACAATTTTTGAATACAGACATTCTTCTATGAGTAGAAACATCACAACGGTCAACGTCAACAAATCATTATCGAGAGGCTATCTTATAATTGACTATTCACATCCCAATAGTGGAGAATTTGATACAGCATTCACACTTGAAGTGGTCATGAATTAATCTAAATTAATATTATAATGGGAGTTTTTAATTATCCACAAAATCAAGATAATACAAGAACTGGTGAACGAGGCCCAAAAGGTGATAGAGGTGATGCTGGTGCAATTGGTCCTAAAGGTGATAAAGGAATTGGTTTTACATTAACACAAGATGGCCACTATGATCTTGGAAACAAACATTTGACTAATGTAAAAGCAGGCAATGATTCTGATCATGTTGTAATCAAATCACAAGTTTCTGACATTGTTAGAGATAGTTTTTTGGATTTATGGGTTTCTGAATTCATCAGATTATACTCTAAATGTACTTATCAAATCGACAGAGCGAATAATAATTTTTTAGATATGAATGCAGACAGAAAAGTTGAAACATTGTACGATCTCTCGAATGAAGAAAATAATGCAACACAATCAACTTTAAACATAAGACCCACTGTTTGTACCAAGGCTGAGAAACATAATGGACGTTATTTTTTGAAGTTTGATGGATCGCAGAGAATGATAAGTCAAATCAATTTGAATAATGATGTTGTTAATATCTTCATTGTTTATAAATTAAATTCAAATACAGGTGGAAGTCCATGGAAAAATGGTCTTTTTGGTCATGATAATAGAGGTTATGATAAGTTTGTCAGCTATTACAATGGTTCAAATTTAGTTATAAGTGGTGTTGATGAAAAGAATTGTGTGTATTTCGGTCCTGATGCTTCCATACAGAACTTCAGAAAGATATCAGATTATTCCTCAAATGACTTGGGGCAGATTAATGTTTGGCACTGCTTGTCCGTTCATTGGGATAATTTATCTTCTCCAAATACCAATACCAGCAAGATCTATTGGAATGGAAAACATATGGCAGATTTTACAGCGGCTAACAGAACTGGTAGCACACAAATGACTTTCGGTGATTTGAATCCAAGCTCCATAGCACCATTGGACGGTTGTATTATTTTTTTCTGTGTTTACTTGGATTCTATATTAGACGAAAAAACAATTTCAGATCATCATCAAATTTTAATCCAACGATATAATATATGATAGAAGACATAATCAAATACGTTGAACATTCATTTGAAGAAACCAAAAAACAGTATCCTTATGTTGATGACTCGATACTTAAATCATCTCTTGTATACCAGTTTCTGTATCATAAGCATTTCAATAAATTGCATACAGTTGAAAACATATTACATGTTCACAAGGATATTGGACTTATTGGCCCTGGGAGTGGTTGTATTACACGATTTCTTGAAAGAACACTTGGTTGGATTGATGTATTGAACTCACATGGTATTCTACATGATGCTTTCGGTAGATTCTATGATTATTATTCACTTGATCGAGGGTACACATATGCTTTGTCAGAGAATGCAACATCAAGATTGATGAAAAGATCTCCATAATGCGGTCAGATCTCTGGAATACTTTATTGCATATTCAAGAGAATAGTTATATAAAATATATGTATGAAAGAGCGAAAAAGCATATTCAGCTGGAACCATATTTCAGGTGAATTAACAGAAGATCAGGTAAATGAATTAAAATCCTATTACCGAACATATCACAGAAAGTGTTGGGCTCATAAACAGGCTGTTAAACGGTTCAAAAAATGGAAATTACTGGGGAATTCCTTGTCCATCATCTTTGCAACTGGGGGTCTCGCCACAAGTGTGGCAACAGGTGGTGTTAGTTTGGTAGCCATCAGTACAGCAGCACTTTTGATACAAGAGTGGATGAAGCATAAAAACCTAGATTTGAAAATCCAGAATTGCACATATGCTTATCAAAGCTATCAACATCTACTCAATTCAATAAAAGACAAGTTGAGAAGTGGTGATTTTGATGCTTCAAGTATACAAATCTCAATGAAGAATATCGATGATTATGTGACTGATAATAGTCCAATTATTGATAAGTACCTACTGAAATATGATGAAAAATTCACTGCTTGATAATACGAATAATCTTATCAAATCTCAACAATAGAATCTCAACCCAATACTGGTCATAAAATTTTAATGTCTTCTTTGATCTTGTAACTATTATTTCATCAAATGGTAGATCAAGCATTATGAATATTTGCTTAAGCATAAATTTGGTGCTTATCATTCTTTTACGATTCTTATTCACCGAAGGGAGGATAGTGTCTATCTCTTCGAATATTTTCAATATTTTACCCTTATCTTTTACTGAAATTTGAAATCTATTCTTGCGACATATACCATTTATCACATTTTCAATATGGTACTTCCGATGATATACAGATTTTCGCTTCATTTTATACAAATTATTATGAAAGTCAACGTACTCCTTACAATAATCATAACCATGGACTGAACCACAATTTAAACAAACATTTTCACCATCATCGTTAAACATTCTCTGATTATCACAGCAAGGTGCTTTCACACTTTTAACAACTTTGACCAATAGCTGATCACAAAAAGAACATGTGAACTCTCCCATATTCTTTAATTCATTGTGGATTACTGAATTACAACTCATTCTATAATATTATGTGATATTTTATTTTTAAACCATGAGACGAAACCAGTGAGAAATAATAGCTATAGGCGATGACTCATTCCCTGTTTTCCGAGAATGTCACGCTTGGTGATTTTTCCGAGAATGTCACGCATTTTAATGTGCTGACCTTGGTTCCATCAGATTGAACAACTATAGTTTTTCCAAAATACGAGATCATTTTGCTAAAACACCCCCTAAATTAATTTTCGATCTGGTACCCCCAAACACTATACTACTGAAGTACTCTTGTGCTTTTGCTGGCCACGTTCGCCACTGCCTTCGGACATACTTTTCACCGCCTAAGGCGTAGTTAGCTGTGAACTGGGGGTGACGGAGAAGGGATGTAAGGGCCATGTACATTGAATTTTGAGGGGAAGAGGAAACATATTATTGTTCTCAAAAATGAACTGGGTAAGATTGACACATAATGACAATAAAAAATGATAATAAAGAATAACAAAGACGCCATTTCGAATTCACAACTTATTTGTCACTTGAATAAATTACACACTTCAACTTCAATTAATTAGCTTTCGTTACTTCATTTCCCTTGCGACTTAATGTCTAAATTAACCAATCAGAATTTTGCGTCCACCGGCGGACGCAGAAATACAGTTGAATCACGGTAATTCGAATTGCCAAGGGGAAATTGAAATCACTTTAAGTTATCGGTGTTTCGAGTTATAGGGGTTTTGAACACTAAAAATACCAGAAACACTTGCAAAGATAATTTTCTACTTTTTACGGGCCGATAAGCAAACCTCCTGCACTGCAGTAGTTGCTGGAAAGGCTGTGAACTGGGGGTGGCGGAGAAGGGATATAAGGGCCATGTACATTGAATTTTGAGGGGAAGAGGAAACATATTATTGTTCTCAAAAATGAATTGGGCAAGATTGGCAAGTAATGACAAACAACAGATCGATTCCAGATTACGCGCCATTGTTTCTCTTCGCCTGGAAGAACGGTCAAAACTTTTTGTTTACGGACATACAAATGTGTGATATCGACAAAGGTCAAGATTAAATGTAATCTTCAGGTGCAAAATGTTCTGGCTCATTTAATAGTCAGCAAAAGTGAAAATCGACTTCGAGTTATCGAGGGTAAAATTACAAAGGAAAGTACCAGAAGGGAAGTAAAATCACCTTGAGTTCGCGGGGTTTTGAGTGATAGGGGTTAAAATTACAATAAATATATGAGGCAAATGCAAGGGAAATCAGTTTTGCTCCGAGTTTGCGGGGAATTCTAGTTACCGAAGGTTTGAGTTATCGGGGTTCAACTGTAAGCAAATAGGTGTCTTCCAAGCAGGCATTCTTTTTCCCCTTTCCTTCCCAGTCTTTCCAATTTTCCCTCTCTTTTTCTTTCCCCCCTTCCCCTCCCCTTTTACGCCTACCACCCAGGCTACAGAATGTACACGGAGTGCTCCTGGTCGGTATGGTATATACAGCTGGTGAATCTACCCTAAGGAATTTCCTTGAAGCTTACGAAGCTGTTTCAGATATTCCCAAGTGGGCTGCATTTGAACTGCAATGTCACCTGCTAGAGCAACAGGCTCCGGCCATCTTTGCTGTTTCTGCGATCAAGACTACATGGTCAAACGGGTTTCTAGACGGCAAGCTTCTCAAACATCGGGAACATTAGTTCCGGTCCAGTTGCCACGAAAGCATTATAGTGTTTTCTATAAAGAGATGCTACTTTTATCTCTGAAAGTCACAAGAAAATAATAATAATAATAATAATAATAATAATAATAATAATAATACTTTCGAGTACGCTCGCCTGTTTAACTCGATCGCTTTACTGTGCATAATGAAAATAAGGGAGCTACTCGTAGTTTGCTTTTTTGCCGAACATAATATGTATTTTCATTAAGGTCTGAACTACGGATATCAGATTTCCATCTTTTTCATTGGCAAGTCGAAGACAGGCTATTAGCTCATATACCTGCTGTACTTAATCTACAGTATGCTGAAACCAGGTTAATAACGAACACCAGCAAGTATGATCATATCACACCAGTTTTATATAATCTTCACTGGCTACCTGTGTTTTACCGCATCCATTTTAAAATTTTAACCATTACTTTTAAGGCTATATATAATATGTCACCTAGCTATATAAGTAACTTAGTGTCTATTAAGTCGTGTTCTGCTTATTCCCTTAGATAAAATTCTTCATTATTTTTGGACCGTCCCAAGGGGCGTATGCTATCTACATTAGGAGCTCGTTCGTTTTATGCTGCTGCACCCACACTGTGGAACAGCCTTCCAGCAAATATTAGGGAAATAACATCACTCCGCATTTTTAAGAAGAAACTTAAGACATATCTTCTTAATTTAGCTTACAACAAGTAATTCTTAATGGCATATTAGCAGATTTTAGAGTTTTATATAGTGATATATATAGCTGGAGTTTTGAAAATAGGGCTCCTGGAGTCCATACTAACTCCTATTAGATGTCTCTCGCTTTTTTTTTCTTTTCTGGCCGGGGGGGGGGGGGTGGGCATGCTAGTCACATTAATAATAAGAAGAAGAGAAAGAAACTGTACCTGACTTCAACTTTGCATTAACGTCTTATCCCCGCTCCCCTCCCCTCCCCTCCAGTTTTATTTGTCAGTTAGTTTCCACTCTCTCTCAAAGAAAGAAACGTGCATTTGAAGTCTTCGCGCGGTCAGTTAGCTCGCAATGACGTCGTTAGAGTTTGATTTTCCGTTGGCCTCCTAGAGCAGAGTATTCCTTAGGACATCATTAAGTCCAGTGAGGGGAAAAGTCTTGCGAGGTGCAGTGTCTGCCTCGTCTAATATCCTGCTGTGTAGTTGTTTGCTAAACGAGTACTTTGTTTACCCGGGCAGTACTGCTGGAAAAATGCAGGGATATTGAGAGCTCTGCTTTTAGAGGTAACAAGTCTTTAGCCTCAGAAAGTAGGTGTCGGTGATCATTTCAAGGCTCAGGAAGAGAAACTGGTGTAGAATTTGGAGCATGCTAAAGACTTAGTAAAAATGCTGTGGCCAGATGGTCGTCAACAGCTCCTCGCTAACACGGACAGTAAACATCAGGGACTTCAAAGGCATGGCTGGGAATTTGTCTGCAAAAAGCGTAAGTTTGAACATTTTTTTGACTAGTTTCCGCCCTCGCAACTTTATCGATCTTAAGCTAGTGATCTGATAGTCTGAAAGTGTCATAATGACTGGTTTCCGGTTTCAGAAGTGATCACAAAATCGAGCGATAATTTACACAAATAAAATTCGACAATAATTAGCTGTGATTCTTCGTAGCAATCACGAACGCTCGGTTGAAAACGTTGCTAGACTTCGGCTAAATCGATGCCACTAATTCCAAAGCTAACTTTGCCGTCAGAAAGAGCGTATTCTAGAGAGATTTGGCCGACTAACGCACCATTATTCTCATGTCAGAAGTCACGTCAATTTCATGTCTAATTGCAAGACAAATAACATGTATTCTTTGTCTTCCCTTTGACAGAGACTGTAGGCTCATAACGGGCCTAAATGCAAGTCTCCCTTTTGATAAACCGAGGTATTGATAAAGAAAGTTCTAAAACCCCTCAAATTTTCATGAACCTTGTTTTCAAAAGATCGGCTAGATATATACATACATATATTGTTTGGGAGGGGGGTGGGTGGTCAATTGTGTATTTTTAGTGTTAGGTTTTATGGATATTTCTTATAATTCGTTATAGTTATTGTATTTTTATATAAATATATTTTTTAATTCATGTAAAGCGCTTTTTATCATTTTTATGTTAAAAGGCGCTATACTAAGTCAATATTATTATTATTATTATTATTACTATTATTATTATTATTACTAATACAGCCGCCAGCAAAGAAAGAAAAGAAAGCTGAATAAAAGAAAGCTGAATAAAACTGGAGGCCGTTAACCGGCGGCCATTAAAAATCGTCTCACAGCAGAATTAACGAGTAGAAATTCCGAAACTGGAACCAAAATAAAAATGAAATTCATGGCTGGGAATGTTAGAACGCCAAAGAGCAGTGCTGCCATCGTGTTTAACAAATTTTGTTGCAGCGCTGCGAAAATTTTCCGAGCTGCTGATGTTCAGCTTATAAGAAAACACAGTTTCATGTACTGAAATACTGGAAGAGTTAAATAACGTAACTAAAAGAAATGGAAAAAAAATGTTTCAACAACAAGTGTCGACGTCGCAAGTCTGTAAATATGCTCATAGGTCACTCTATTCAAAACAAAGTTAACTGCCATTATGTCAGCAAAGGTTACAGTGGCATTCACTATTAAAAATCATGTGACGATCGCCAAGTTGAAAATTTTCTTTTACCTGCTGTCGATGCAATGCATTAATCACCAGCTTCAAACTTTCGATGCTTACAAATACTATCAGTATTTTTTGCAATAACGCGAAAAATTGCTCTTCTTGTTCGTTTTTGTGTTTCTGGTCGGCCGTGGGGTCAGTTTTTGTGCCACGCATCATACATATTTCAAAAAGCTACCTGGACATTTGTCTTGCTTATCCCTCCTATATCTTGTTTCTGACCAGGTTTAGTGACACAGTGTTCGACTCCATCAAAATAAATCGAAATTGTGTCTTCATTTTGATGAAATTCGCACCTAGTGACGTTGTTTTGATGGATTACAAGTAAGGCTCCTTCTGCTCGTACATCTAGAACGTGAAAGCCGTTCCTCTCGCTTTTAGCAACGATGGAATATTTTTTTTTGCCAAACCACTGCCATTTACAACTATTCAGAGCAAATAAACTCAGCACTTTTTCCAAAACAACTCTAAAGTGAAGCTTCCACGTTGTCCTCGGACCGTTTCATGAAATTCACTCGATTTTGCCCAGAAACGTTAAAACACAACCAAACGTTTTCGCACCCTTTTTGATTGGTCATGTGATGGCAAAATATTTGCTTTTCTCGGTTTTCTCTTTCTCTGGGTTAATTCAGTTTCGCTTTTTTGTTAAGATTCTTTATTATGCGTAGTACAGTTTTGAATAAAGCCATGCACTGTCCTACTTATGCTTGCTGGATATGAATTGGTTATAACCATCTCGGCGCTACGCGCTTTGTTGGTTATTTATCATTTCATATCCAGCACGCCCTTGTAACATAATCGTTAAATATATTTATGCAAAACAAAAACAACGATCATGGGCTGTTTTGTAAACGTTCTAAAAAGCTCTTGGTTTTGATATACGAGCTCTCTGTAGATATATTGGTAGCATTAATTTTTTTATTTATAACAGATCATCATTTTGAAGAACTAGTTTATTTTTCACATCAGTAGTTAGTCTCTGTGGAGGAAAGAAGAGAGGAAGAGGGGAATCTGGCGCCTTTATGAAACCCCTGCAAGGAATGCACATCTTCTCTCCCCTTTCTAACGTCTGGCTAATCAGAATTTGCATTTTGTTTTGTAATATGCTGAATTAATTTAGGAAGATTTCTCTGTCGTATCAGTGCAGAGTTTTTTCAGTTTCTAATTTCTTCGATAGTTTTTCATTAATTAACAATAAAACACAAACAGCAGTGATAAACACGGTAAACAACGGATGTTAAAAACGTGTATTCTTTTATCATGTTTCTCACTACTGTCTGTGTTTTATTCTTAACTATAAGCTTCTAAAGATGGCAAAGAAAAAAATGGTATTGGTACACTATCCTAACAGGCACGGGTTTTAATTTTGAGTTCAATGTTCAGTGCCTTAAGATATCTTGTCTTTTTTTAGTTTCCCCAAAGGTGGCTTTACCGTGGTCAGGTCCTGTGATTGCGTTCCCGATTGGATACAAACTTTGGTGTTCATCCATTGGAATTCCTCCTATAAACATATCAATAATAAGGAACTCAACGATTGTGGCAAATGGGACAAACTATGCAAGCCTCCAAATAAGCGGGGACGGTGTCTACAAATGCCGGGCAAGTAACAAGGATGGAACTGACGAGCGAGTAATAATCAGTGGTGAGGAAACCCAGTTTGTGCCTAACTTTCCTTTTTTACACCGAATTTCGCGGAAGCGTTTTCATTTTGTTTTTGCAATTAATTACGCCATTTGAAAGGATTCTGTTGTCTTGTAGGTTTTGCTTGTTTCCATTTCTCGCCCTCCCAAAAGCTAACTTATAAGTTTTTACCTTACGTATTTTGTTGAATACTGAAATATGATAAATACTAATAGTTTTTCCCGTGGTGCCTGCGTTAAATGCTGCAAATGTGACTCAAAACAGTGAGCCTAGTAGTAGAAATTCCAGTTGTATGATTCCCTGAACACGATAAGGTGCCATATAGATCAATATATGTCAGTACCACTGGCTTTCGTTCATTATGCCCGGAGTACGCTATGCACAGTTCGTTCCTCTTCTCCTTCACTAGAGATCCCCAAACGTGCAAGAGAAATGAAAGCTGTGCGAGTTTGAATGAAATTAAACAGTAATGTATGTTGGTTAAGGACTATAACAGGGGGTTAAATGGAAGCATAAGACGTCCAAAACAAACAATTTCATTGTTACAATAACGAAATGTCTTGTACATTTATGACCTTAGTCCGCGCGTTTCGCGTCCTTTCTCTGGCTTAGCTTTGCTTTCAGTAGAGGTAAGTTGACAAGTTCGTCCAGTTGAGACCGCTTAGAGAGAACCCAACAGATGTGTATGAAATGACAGGCACATCAGTAAACATGCTTTTTAACGTCTGTAAACACTCAAAGCTAGCGCTATTTAAAACTAATTTAATTTACGCTCGTGTCTCTGTTTGGCTTTTGTTTGTTGGTTTTATTGTTTTGCTTTTCTAACTGATTTTTGTCATCACGGCAGGGTTTTTAACTTTCTTGGAAAACAACCAGTAATGAACTGTGATAATTGAAACGAACAGTTGATATCAACCTTAGCAGGAATTTCGCTTTCTCATTCACACTTCTTAGTCTTTCCAATTCGTTCTCGCAAATTTCATCCGTTTCTGCAATAGCTTAAGTCTCGATACTCGTCTTCACTTTCCCGGCATAGTCAATCGAACCCAATCAAACTCAATCCATGGATCCTACGGTGTACTGCGAGATTCTGTGGTCTACTGTGAAATGCAGGATACTTAAAACGCCTTAAGGGACCTTTCTATAGTGTAATTCGAATAATTCACTCCCCTTCATATGGTAAAATGATGCAGTATCGTAAAGTAGTCTACACTTCGTCTCGAGAACGGATAACGAGAACACATTGTTTTGAAAATTTTCTTCTGATCACTTTTGTTAGAATGTCCAAAGCAATGTGTCTGTGCTTCCGCTGGTGTGAGGTATAATCCGTTCTTCGTAAAGGTATCGTGTGCAGGAAAGCAACTGAGGTCTGTCCCAGGACTGTTTCCAGCCAATACACATGAACTGTAAGGACCATCACCACACTGGCTATTTAACAGAACTCAATATTCGGTAATATTATTCAACACATTGTGACAATGTCCAAATAGGGTCATAGCATGCTCAATATTCGGCGTGCGCGCTCAACAGATATCCTGCGATATACGTAATTTTGTGCGTCACGGAGAAAAATGGCGGCTTTTCCAGCTTTTTTTCCTTTTTTTTTTTGAAGGGGGGGGGGGGTTCAATAAACGCCGAAAATAGTGCTTTTCATAATGTGTTGAATAATAAAACAGTTATCCTGCTCAATATTGCGGAATATCGCTCGATTTTAGCCCACTTTTCCTACGGCCTCGTTGGCTAAGTATCAGACGATATTCCCCTCGATTTCGCAGGAATTGTTACATATTCTACCTCCAAAGAAGGTGCTTGAAAACTTTGTTCCGTGAAATTTGGAATGCATTGGTAAAGAGCTCGAGACTTCCATTTCATCAGAAATCTATACCATACTTAAGCAATTTGATGGGTTAACAAAAAGATGAGCCTTTAGATAGAATGGAAGTGTTTTATAAACCTCACTGGAACATTGAAGGGGATAGGAATTAAAGGAAGGGGTAGAAATAAGATTATAATATGTGAAGGAGCTCAACCAAAATTTTTAAAATGCTTAGGAATTGAGTGGATTGATGTTAAGTGAAACCTTTTGTTGTTTTTACAAGCAGTTTTCTCTTATAATGGAAAGATACGGTCCAATAGTCCACAATGGTCGAACCAAGAAGGTCCCCATTCGGAAATCATGACTCAGTTCTCACATGATTTCACCAATGAAAACTCTGTTCTCTTTCTAAGTGAAATAGGGGATCAGATCAGTTTAACCCTCCTCCCCCCTCCACTCGCCCAAAGAAGACCAAACCGAGCCCTGTCTTGACCAATCGAACATGAATCAAATCTCGTGACGCGCCCCAAGCGTCACAAAGATTACGGGATTCTGAACTGTTGTAAAATCTGTAAGAGAATCGGGTCATGATTCAGTTTGTGACCACTCTCCCCCCCCCCCCCTCTCTCCCCCTCCCCAGCCCCCTCAAACTGCATGCTATAAAATAATGCTGATGACGGGGATCTTTTGTTGCAGCTGTCGCTCTGTAAGATTTAACCGGCCAAATGGCGAAGCCTATAAATAAATAAATAAATATATAAATAAATAAATAAATGTCAAAAATGATATAATTACTCGATCACTTTGGTCACAATGTTCTTAAAAAAGCCTTTTTATCTGTTTTCCAGGGACTTGTCCAATAACACATTGGAAGACTTGCCGGCAGGAGCTTTTAGTATTATGACACAACTCTATCGCCTGTAAGAATAATGCTTTTTTAGTATAGATTTGTTTCCTTGAATACAAATGTTTAAATATTCTAATTCTAACGGATGGAGTCTGAGGGCCAATAAGAATATTTGCTTTATTTGATGAAAAATGTCCTCGCTGGCAAAGCAAAAATACGTTATATTAACACATTTGCGCAAGGACATCGATCAAAAACCAATAACTGTTAAGTAGTAGTGATATTCTTTTAGCAAAAGTTGATTATTGACTAAAACACGTCATAATTTTCATTTTTCTTTGGAATAAGGGTTCGAGTTGATTGTGTTACCGTCTTAATGCTTTCTCAAAATTCTTGGAAAAGAAAAGAAAACATGAGGGTTATCAGAGTGTATTTTCTTTAAATAAAGCACGGGTTTTTAATAGTTAAATTTTTAGAAGGATTGACGTAAGCTGATTGTTCACAACCTCTTCGCCGGTCACGTGATCAGTACTATTTAGCAGTGCAAACTGAGTCGTTTCGCCCCAAACTGTTTGTGTGATTGCAGCTTTCGAATGCTAGTAAACCGCGTAACGTTATTGTGGAACATAATTCGAGATAGTTACTAAAACACCACACGAGTACTACGAGTAACATACGAGTACATACAAGTACCATACGAATACATACGAGTAACACACAGGTAACATGCGGTCAGATGTGGGTAATATGCAAAAAAAAAAAAACTTCAAAGTAAAATACAAAAAATTGGATTTTTCTCCGAAATCTTCAATTTGTTTTTTATTGCTCGGTGTATTAATTAATTCAAGGGTGTAGTGTGGGGAGAAGTTAGCATTTGAGTGTGTGTGTTTGTGTGTGTGTGGGATGGGGTCATGGGGGGTAATGGGATACAGGTTCGACTGGGGTAACTGGCTCCCTGTTGTGACACACATGCCTGGTAATACGATAAAATGGGAAAGTAGACCAAACGTACAGCATCTTGAGAGGGAGCTATTAATATTCTGTGAGACAAGAGCTACGTTTTTTATTTTTTAATCTCTTTTATTTTCACTTGATGTTATTGCTATTTTATGCATCAATAGGCTCATACGAAGCACCAATGAAGTACCCCCAACCCCTCCCCTCCCCATCTCACAAACGCAAGCACACACTCCCTCAAATGCTAATTTCTCCCCACACTACACCCTTGAATTAATGAATACACTGAGCAGTAAGAAACAAATCGAAGATTTCGGAGAAAAATCTAATTTCTTGTATTTCACTTTGTGGATTTCATGCGTATGACCCACATTTGATCGTATGTTACCTGTGTTTTACTCGTATGTATTCGTATGTTACTTGTATGTATCTGTATATACCGTATGTTACTCGTATGTTACCGTCGTAGTACTCGTGTGGTGTTTTAGTAACGATCCACAATTCGAAACAATTCTCGAGAAGAATGATTTCAGATGAAGCACTGGAATGCACGTAATCAGTTACCACAGAAGACTATGCACACTGGTATGCAGTGGTATGTCTCATCTGGTGACCGATTACAGTCTTAAAATAGTACCCATATTACCTTATTATCAGTGAAATACGGTGGTATTGCCGAAACACTTGAAGGGGGTGTGATAACTCTGTCAAGACCACTTATACACGTCAGATATATGGGTTTTGTTCTCTGCCTCTTTGAGTGAAAG
>JAEMWC010000274.1:280000-367500 GCA_016490735.1 Pachyseris speciosa
TTATGAACCAACAACTCGTTATTCTTGCTGTCTCATTTTACATCATACAGAAAATCAATTTCGAAAAAGAACGTTAATGGTCAGAGTATACCTATCTTATTTAAATTATGCAGAATTAGAGAACGTGAATACTTGGATACCGTAAACTAGAGGAAAGTAACAGCTTCAGAGAAACCGAACATTACAATTCAAGTTCATATACCTTGTATCATGTCAGTACATGCGTTGTTTGGTAAACTATCCGGATCGAGTACTGTGGTTATTTCACTCTGCTTAGAATGCAAAGTCATTCAAAAAGTACCTGGGGAACAAGTTTCTATAGCATCAAAAAAGAAAGTAAACATTTAGTCAATACCAGGTTATGATTATTATGATTATTCGTTTGTAGGTACCTGAATGAAAACCAACTGAAGAAACTGCCCAAAGGTGTCTTTGATCATAATAAAGGGCTGCAGTTGCTGTAAGTGTATTTCTTGATTAGTAATCATTTCCTCCAAAGCGACACTGAACAGCGATATCGTAAAGACGCTCCAGGAAATGCAAAAAGCTGGTTTTCAGAAATTTGGGGACATACTTGGCAAACCCGATTTAGCTTTCTCTAATTTAAAGTTACACGTTGGTTGTAAAATGAATTACAGTCTCGTAAAACTATACGTAAAAACTCTGACATGTGAAAAATAATTAAAAAATACTCACAACAATGACTTGTACGTAGATGCAAAGGAAGGCCCGAGGAAATGGAAAGAAGTCTAAACGCATTTCTTTCTGAATTGTCATCACCAGATAGCAGCTCCAGAAATGTCAAGGGAGGTGGAAGGCCTCTTGTGTTGTAGAGTTTCTATTCAGTACTGAATTTCTCAGTTCCTGTATGCTTCCCAATGCGTGTACCTTAGTGCCAACCGTTTTCCTAGGACATAGGAAAACGGGATTCGAACTTTCATTTTCGTTTTCCGTTTTCCTACGGTATGGGAAAACGGAATTCGAACTTCCATTTTCGTTTTCCGTTTTCCTAACACATTGAAAAACTTTATTCGAACTTCGATTTTCGTTTTTCGTTTTCTTAAGACATTGAAAAACGGAATTTGAACTTCGATTTTCGTTTTTCGTTTCCGTATTTTTGTCGTTTCTGTATTTCACATAAACCGGATGAGTGCCGGCCCTTCCTGTGAATGAGCACAAAAAAATGAAATCATTATGGAGTTACAAATCACGGAATGAAATTGCTTTTTAGGTCCCACTATAGCCTGCGAATACAGCCGTCCTTCCGCGCTCCGAACACTTGCCGCGTAGAGACGGCTGTATTCGCAGGCTAGTCCCACTATTAAGTTAAAACATTTCAATAGGCTGTTTAGACCTAGATAACTGTATAAATGTAACGTAAATATCGCCTTTCTCTAAATATCTTGAAATATTTTTCTAAATATCTCGAAAAAGTTTTAAATATCTCAAAAATATCTGGCTTTATTTTCGTAAATATTACAGTAACAACCTCAAAAAGTAGCCTGTCTTCTAAAATAGCAACACAAATTTCAGCATGTCAGCAAATGTCCTTGTACAGAATACAACAAAACTCTAAACCATTTTACATAAAGTCGGCCTTAGACTTATTTCAGTAACCAACAGCCTCCAAGAAGACTAGGGCTGTGCAGTTACAAGCAGAGTTAACGGTTATTTACTCAAAGCATACCGCTGCCTCTACGCGGTCTAAAAGGGACACTATTGTATGGTTTGTTTGTGCTTTAGCAGCCGGTTCATAGGGTACATCAACTGGAACTGCAATCACTGCATCTGACCTTTCAGCATCAGCATCCGCCATTCTGTTGAACAGGCAATCGCTAACATAAGACACATGGCATATATTATAAATGGAGAAAACCGTTGAATCTGATTACTGCAGGCCTATATGAGGAGATTTGTTTGAATTTCTGTCACTGTAATGCCAATGCCCTAATTAACATTGAACTAAGTAGCTTTCTTTCTTAATTATCCTAGGAAAAAAGCATGATTTGAATAATTTTTCCTCATCAAATTCCAAATATAATTTTTTTCTAAATATCATGAGATGTTCTAAATATCCCCAAATCCTCTAAATATCTCCAAAAAAAATAATAATAATAAACTAAAACTGATATTTGTATCTAGGCCTAAGGCTTTTCATGATTCGATCATGATAGATTCGGGTGACGGTTTTTGGTTACCTCGAGATCAGAAGGTCCTCATTGATAGCTGTTATTTAAATTTCCGAAATAAGAAAACGGCGCGAAAAAAGACTTCATCAAAGGATATTTTCTAAGGTGGTCATCTTGTTTGTTATCATCCGTGGTTTGTTAGCGACAGGAAGTGCCAAATTCTTCCGGTTCAAGTGAACTAGGATTCATACAAGGATTTATATAAAGGAGGTTGGAATATACGACCGCTAAAGGCGGGAGCGTCTAGGGGGTGGTGGGGGGAAACATGCTCCCTGGGAAATTTTGAAATCTTGGAATCAACCAATTGTGTCAAAAGGAAGGAAAATGCAAAAGAGATCGACATTATTTTATCGATGCGTATTCGAGACTATATTTACAAATCTATGTTAATATTTCAGTTGATGTGTCTTTAGCAATTGGGGTCAGCGGGCTAAACAGGCTTGCTTTTTTATGTAACTTTATGCTTCATAAAAAAAACTGAAGAAACAAGCATCTAACCCTAGCAAGAAGCACACCAAAGCTTATCTTAGCGCCCCCAGTGATGCATGCCGGACTGCAGATCCAAAAAACGCTCAATTAGCGGCCGTGAGCGACATGCTCTATTGTCTTTATTGTTCTACATTACCAGGTCTTGCCTTATATTAAGTTTTTCACCAGAATTCTGTAGTAACCGAAAGTTAGACGTTAATGTCTTAATTTTAGGGGCTTCGACTGAAGCCCCCGAACCAACCATAGATCCGCCCCAGGAAATACAGAAATGACAAGAAACGAAAATCGAAGTTCAAATTCCGGTTTTCAATGTTTTAAGAAAACGAAGAAACAAAAATCGAAGTTTGAATTCCGTTTTTCAGTGTATTAGGAAAACGGAAAACGAAAACGGAAGTTCGAATTCCGTTTTTCAATGTCGTAGGAAAACGGTTGGCACTAAGGTTCACGCACTCCTCCCATTTGGTTAAATATGTAACAAACATAAATACACTACAATTTTTTGACCTCTTCCGGTTTTCAGTGTTAAAGACGTAACGTCCTCTATTTTTGCAAGCACAAAACTCACAAAGAATTACAGCTCGTAATGACTGACTTACACCATCATAAGTTTTCATATCTCAGTGAATTTCACCTTATAATCTCTCACATGATAACCTATTCTAGCGAATTTGTTCTTTCATCCCGTTACGGCGTTTAGTTTTGTAATAAGTCAACAGGAGCCAAGGTTCTTGACAGACTTTATTGTGCAATGCAACATGGCCGACTCACACGAGCGAAGACCACCTAACCTACTAAGAATCATGGGTATGTCACGTCACGTCACATCATAAGCATGTCACGTTAGAGCATGTCGGATAACACGCCCTCTTCTTACGAAAATCATCTAACATAGTACGTTTCATAAAGTTACTCCAAGAAGATTGGAGAAATGAACATGAACCGATAATGTCAATAGTTCCATATGCAAGCATTGTCACTACTGTTGAAAGTCCCTATGGGCTGTGCTTGTTTACAGCAACGGGTACTCGGCACCTATGATAAGAAAACAATTTGAAGTGAGCGTGACATCAATCGATCAGTCTGAATATCTGGCAGGTCGACGAACAGTTCGGCCACTACGAGTTACAGTTTGAGGTTTAGGCAAACTGGGCAATGAGGTGACCGAAGGTGACTGTGATGTTGTAGGTGGTGTAGCGACATGGCTGGGTGTGGGAAGAGACACCGTTGGAGGTGGTGCTGTAGTAGCCATAGGGACCAGTGGTGGAGGGGAGAAGTAACTTGCTGGAGCCAGAGTTGTTGCGGGTACCGCTGACGGAGTAAGTGACAAACTAGCTGAAGTGCCTTGTGAACCTGGGATGGTGGTGGCATGGCTGTTAGAGAGTTCGGTGTTAGTTTGTCAGGAAGAGGTGGTGCAGCCCAGTTGTGAGATGGGGGGTTGCGTGTGTGCTCAAAAGGGGCAGACTGGACTTGGATGCGGTTTCGTCTGATTTGACTGACACCAGTGTCAATAAGGTATGACCGAGGACCAGCGGAGCCAACAACTTTACCTTGGATCCAGGCCTTACTTGATGAAGTAGGTGGTGGCTTTGCATACACATAACTGCCTGGCGGAAGAGCCGGAAGAGGTACACTTGCATGTTTGTCATACGCCCGCTTTTGTTTCAATTTACGCTGAATATGGTCTGTCACCACTGTGTCACGAGGGGGCGTAAAGGGTACTAGCGATGTTGCGGTCTGAGGGAGGTCGGTGCGGAGCGCGCGCCCAAACAAACGCTGGGCTGGAGAGAAGGTGTTTCCAACTGGAGCAGTGTTACGGACAGACAAGAGAGCTAGATCTACATCAGCAGCGGTGAGTAGGATGTGTTTGGCTGATTTGACAGCAGCTTCTCCTCGACCGTTGGACTGAGACCAGTAAGGGAAAGATGTGATGTGGTTGAATTGGTAATTCTTAGCAAATGTCTTAAAGAGATCGGAGGTGAACTGAGCGCCATTGTATGTTATGAGAGTGTGTGGAATGCCGTGTCGACTGAAATGCTGCTTGGTGGCCTGGATGACAGCTGATGACTGAATGGTTGGGAGTCGATCAATGTCGTAGAAGTCACTGTAATGATCAACTGTAATCAAATAGGCAACACCCTTGAGCTCGAATAGGTCTTGAGACACAAGTTGCCAGGGTAAAGTGGGTACTGGGTATGGTTGAAGGGGCTCTCGAGGGTGCTGACGTGCATGTTGAGCACAAGTCGTGCAGGATTGGCATATGTCTGTTATTTGATGGTTAAGGCCAGGCCAGAACACACAATTGCAGGCATGGCGGAGGGTGAACTCAGAACCCCGATGGGCGGCATGGAGTTTGCGTAAGAGGGTTTCTCGAAGTGAGGATGGGATGATGACTCGGTCCCGCTTGAATAGTAGGCCGTCATGGACTGTGAGTTCTTGACGTATGGACCAATATGGTCGTGCTAACTCAGGAACAGCTGACTTGTCATTAGGCCAACCTGTGAGAACTAGGGAGTGGAGAGCAATCTCTTCAGGATCTGAGGAAGCTGCAGCTCTAATGTCCCGCAGAGTAACATCTTGGAAACCGGAGAGGTCCGGTGTGGTGGACTCAAACTCCACTCAGTAGACAAGCTCATCATGGACTTGCATGTGAGATATGGTGGGCAAAGGCGCTCTAGAGAGGGTGTCTGCGATGTGAAGGGTGGAGCCCTTTCGGTATTCAACACGGAAGCTGTATCGCTGAAGGGCGAGGATCATGCTCTGGAGACGACGTGGAGCAGAGGCAAGAGGGCGCTTGAAGATTGTTTCTAAGGGTTGATGATCACTGTGAACCGTGATATCAGACTTGCCAAAGAGAAGCTGATCGAATTTGTGGAAGGCGTGAACGATGGCAAGAGTTTCTTTTTCAATTTGGGCATATCGCTGTTCAGTTGGAGAGAGAGCTGGAACTGTAGGCGACTGGTTGCCATTGGATGTTGCTCGAGCCATTAGGGTCAGTGACTGGTTGAAGCAGTGCCGCACCAAGGCCATATTCCGAGGCATCTACCTGAAGTACTACAGTGGAATTAATGTCAAAGTAACGCAGACAAGGTGTCTTGGACACTAACTCCTTAGCTTTGGCAAAGGCGTTGCTGTGCTTCTCAGACCAGAGAAATTCCTGTTTAATGTGAGTGAGGTCACGGAGAGGACGGACGACTTCGTTTAGATTTGGGCAGAACTTGGCTAGGTAAGTGATGGTTCCCAAGAACCGGCGTGTGGCCGCCTTGTCTCGAGGTTGGGGCATTGCCAGGACAGCAGTTACTATCTCCCTGCTGGGTTTAAGTCCCTCAGGAGTGAGCACATGACCCATGAACGGTGCAGTAGATGTTTTGAACTGGATCTTGTCTGGGTTTAGCTTAAGGTTGTGCTTCGAGAGACGAGCTAACAAGTTGAGCACAGTGCGGTCATGATCTTTGGTGGCATCTTCTAAAGATTCACCTCGGCCAACAACAATGATATCGTCTGCGATTTACACAACGCCTTCCATTCCACTCAGGACATCATGGAGACGACGCTAAAATTCTTCAGGAGCTGAACTAATACCAAATGGAAGTCGAGTCCAGCGATAGCGGCCCCACGGGGTGTGCATTGTGGTCAGTAGAGAAGATTCAAGTGTTAGTTCAATATTTTGAAATGCATCCTTGATCTCAAACACCGAGAAGATCTTTGCTTGGTGGAAGCGATGGATGTTTTCTTCGAGAGTGGGTATGGGGTAAACCGGTCGAATGATGGCTTTATTTACTGTTTGGGAGGGATCCAAGCAAATTCTAACTTTGGCGGGTTTGTTGGCCGTGGCAGGACGCTCACGTACAACAATGTTAGATATCCATGGGGTAGGTTTGTTTACACGAACCAATTGGCCGGTGAAGATCAGCTTGCTCAATGCCTCCTTGATAATTGGTAGTTTTGGCGCAGCGTAGCGGTGGGGAGGTGCTTGGATGGGCTTCACATCAGGATTGAGGGTTATTGAAAAGGGTTCACTCAGTCTGCCTAAGCCCTCAAACAATTCGGGGTTGGCCTGTTTGATGTAATTCAATGTTAACTCACCAATAGAGGGTGCAGCTACTTGACTGTCATCCAGCTGATTGGCGGTGTCTACATCATAATTGATGATGCCCAGTCGAGTGCTGTCAGCCAAGCACAAAAGAGGAGGAGAGTAGCGCTGTGTAGTGATGATTTGTGCAACAATCTCGTACACTCTTCCACGGCGAGTGCACTGAAGAGTGGCTTGTCCTGTGGTTGGAATGACTGCCTTTGAGTAGTCAAGGAGGCGAACATGCGACGGGTTCACCTGGACTGGTGAGAGATTGCTCAAATCAGAAACATGTATGGTGTTACAGGAGCAGCCTGAGTCAACCTGGAATCTGAGTCGCTTGAGAGATGATGGTTTGGCAGCAGGCGGGCTGAGGTCAAGGTCAACAAAGATACCTTTCGGTGAGGATGAAACTTGATATACATCATGTGTGATGAAGTAAGTTGACTGTGGCTCACTGGAGAAGTTCTGTTCCACATCAGATACCAAATTTGCAGAGGACGCTCTGCAAACCTGTTGCCAGTGTCCGCGCTTTCCACAACCATGGCAGGTGTCATTGGATGCGGCGCAGTGTCGACGTGAAGAATGGGCTGCCCCTCCGCACCAGATGCAAGTGGAGTGAGGACCCTCGGTGGGAGGGCCGGTCGAGCGCCTAGGTGGACGAGGTAATTTTGGCTTGGTCCCAGAGGGTGTCACTTTGTTTGCTACCTCCTCCAGATGTTGCTGTGTGATGGCTGAGTCCGTTTGAATGCAGGCCTCAAAATCACGAGCTTTGGAGATAACTTGGGCAAACCACAGCGAGATTAAGTCTTCATGAGAGATAACATCATTACGGGAACGTCGAAATACATCGTTTAATCCAATGACAAAGATGTCCCTTTGCAATCGATCAGCTGCTGCTGGAGGAAAATTGCACTTGTGATATTCCAAACGCACGAGAGTTTCCCACGCTTGGATAAACATTCCTGGGGATTGCTTCAGGACACGGAGAAAATTGTGTGTACTTTGGATTATCGGCTCGCCACCTAGATAGTGCTGGGAGAGCTTAGCGAGCCATTGAGCCGGGTTTTGCTTTTCCTCTTCTGGTATTTGCGAGTCAATGGTAGTCGTATGCACGTCCCATTCTGCTTGGGAAAATGCGCGACGAAGAGCGGCCATGGCTTTCGGGCGTTTGGCCGAGATCGCTGTCGAGGGGTTTGGCGGGATTGATGTAATCTTCCATGACTCAGAAGTCCCTGAAGTTAGCGACGAAAAACTTAAATGCATCGCGGCCATCCGTTGAGCTTGCATCAAAAATAGGTCGATCTTTGCCCATTTTGCGAGAGAAGTCCAAGAGTTGAGATCAGGAGGTGGAAGGGCCCCAGAGATAATAGTCGACAGAAGCACTCGAGCCACGCCGGTTGGTTCGCGATGTTTTGAGCGAAGCGGCGAAGCTGAGCGTGATGAGGTCGGTCAATGAGAGGCAGGTAAGACCGATGATCGGCGCTGCGAGTTGCAAGACTTCTGACACCATGTAATAAGTCAAGAGGAGCCAAGGTTCTTGACAGACTTTATTGTGCAATGCAACATGGCCGACTCACACGAGCGAAGACCACCTAACCTACTCAGAATAATGGGTATGGCACGTCACGTCACATCATAAGCATGTCACGTTAGAGCATGTCGGGTAACACGCCTCTTCTTACGAAAATCATCTAACTAAGTACGTGTCATAAAGTTACTCCAAGAAGATTGGAGAAATGAACATCAACCTAGAAGTTTTTTAACTCTTCCGGTTTTCAGTGTTAAAGACGTAACGTCCTCTGTTTTTGCAAGCACAAAACTCACAAAGAATTACAGCTCGTTATGACTGACTTACACCATCATAAGTTTTCATATCTCAGTGAATTTCACCTCATAATCTCTCACATGATAACCTATTCTAGCGAATTTGCTCTTTCATTCCGTTACGGCGTTTACTTTTGTAATAAGTCAACAGGAGCCAAGGTTCTTGACAGACTTTATTGTGCAATGCAACATGGCCGACTCACACGAGCGAAGACCACCTAACCTACTAAGAATCATGGGTATGTCACGTCACGTCACATCATAAGCATGTCACGTTAGAGCATGTCGGATAACACGCCCCCTTCTTACGAAAATCATCTAACTAAGTACGTGTCATAAAGTTACTCCAAGAAGATTGGAGAAATGAACATGAACCGATAATGTCAATAGTTCCATATGCAAGCATTGTCACTACTGTTGAAAGTCCCTATGGGCTGTGCTTGTTTACAGCAACGGGTACTCGGCACCTATGATAAGAAAACAATTTGAAGTGAGCGTGACATCAATCGATCAGTCGGAATATCTGGCAGGTCGACGTACAGTTCGGCCACTACGAGTTACAGTTTGAGGTTTAGGCAAACTGGGCAATGAGGTGACCGAAGGTGACTGTGATGTTGTAAGTACCTGGGGAACAAGTTTCTATAGCATCAAAAAAGAAAGTAAACATTTAGTCAATACCAGGTTATGATTATGATGATTATTCGTTTGTAGGTACCTGAATGAAAACCAACTGAAGAAACTGCCCAAAGGTGTCTTTGATCATAATAAAGGGCTGCAGCGGCTGTAAGTGTATTTCTTGATTAGTAATCATTTCCTCCAAAGCGACACTGAACAGCGATATCGTTAAGACGCTCCAGGAAATGCAAAAAGCTGGTTTTCAGAAATTTGGGGACATACTTGGCAAACCCGATTTAGCTTTCTCTAATTTAAAAATGAATTGCAGTCTCGTAAAACTATATGTAAAAACTCTGACATGTGAAAAATAATCACAATTAAAAATACTCACAACAATGACTTGTACGTAGATGCAAAGGAAGGCCAGAGGAAATTGAAAGAAGTCTAAGCGCATTTCTTTCTGAAGTGTCATCACCAGATAGCAGCTCCAGAAATGTCAAGGGAGGTGGAAGGCCTCTTGTGTTGTAGAGTTTCTATTCAGTACTGAATTTCTCAGTTCCTGTATGCTTCCCAATGCGTGTACCTTAGCGCCAACCGTTTTCCTAGGACATAGGAAAACGGAATTCGAGCTTCCATTTTCGTTTTCCGTTTTCCTACGGTATGGGAAAACGGAATTCGAACTTCCATTTTCGTTTTCCGTTTTCCTAACACATTGAAAAACTTAATTCCAACTTCGATTTTCGTTTTACGCTTTCTTAAGACATTGAAAAACGGAATTTGAACTTCGATTTTCGTTTTTCGTTTCCGTATTTTTGTCGTTTCTGTATTTCACATAAACCGGAAGAGTGTCGGCCCTTCCTGTGAATGAGCACAAAAAAATGAAATCATTATGGAGTTACAAATCACGGAATGAAATTGCTTTTTAGGTCCCACTATACCTTCGAATACAGCCGTCTCTCCGCGTTCCGAATGCTTGCCGCGTAGAGACGGCTGTATTCGCAGGCTAGTCCCACTATTAAGTTAAAACATTTTAATAGGCTGTTTAGACCTAGATAACTGTATAAATGTAACGTAAATATCGCCTTTCTCTAAATATCTTGAAATATTTTTCTAAATATCTCGAAAAAGTTTTAAATATCTCAAAACTATCTGGCTTTATTTTCGTAAATATTACAGTAACAACCTCAAAAAGTAGCCTGTCTTCTAAAATAGTAACACAAATTTCAGCATGTCAGTAAATGTCCTTGTACAGAATACAACAAAACTCTAAACCTTTTTACATAAAGTCGGCCTTAGACTTATTTCAGTAACCAACAGCCTCCAAGAAGACTAGGACTGTGCAGTTACAAGCAGAGTTAACGGTTATTTACTCAAAGCATAGCGCTGCCTCTACGCGTTCTAAAAGGGACACTATTGTATGGTTTGTGTGTGCGTTAGCAGCCGGTTCATAGGGTACGTCAACTGGAACTGCAATCACTGCATCTGACCTTTCAGCATCAGCATCCGCCATTCTGTTGAACAGGCAATCGCTAACATAAGACACATGGCATATATTATAAATGGAGAAAACCGTTGAATCTGATTACTGCAGGCCTATATGAGGAGATTTGTTTGAATTTCTGTCACTGTAATGCCAATGCCCTAATTACCATTGAGCTAAGTAGCTTTTTTTCTTAATTATCCTAGGAAAAAAACATGATTTGAATAATTTCTCCCCATCAAATTCCAAATATAATTTTTTTCTAAATATCGTGAGATGTTCTAAATATCCCAAAATCCTCTAAATATCTCCTAAGGCTTTTCATGATTCGATCATGATAGATTCGGGTGACGGTTTTTGATTACCTTGAGATCAGAAGGTCCTCATTGATAGCTGTTATTTAAATTTCCGAAATAAGAAAACGGCGCGAAAAAAGACTTCATCAAAGGATATTTTCTAAGGTGGTCATCTTGTTTGTTACCATCCGTGGTTTGTTAGCGACAGGAAGTGCCAAATTCTTCCGGTTCAAGTGAACTAGGATTCACACAAGGATTTATATAAAGGAGGTTGGAATATACGACCGCTAAAGGCGGGAGCGTCTAGGGGGTGGTGGGGGGAAACATGCTCCCTGGGAAATTTTGAAATCTTGGAATCAACCAATTGTGTCAAAAGGAAGGAAAATGCAAAAGAGATCGACATTATTTTATCGATGCGTATTCGAGACTATATTTACAAATCTATGTTAATTTCAGTTGATGTGACTTTAGCAATTGGGGTCAGCGGGCTAAACAGGCTTGCTTTTTTATGTAACTTTATGCTTCATAAAAAAAAAACTGAAGAAACAAGCATCTAACCCTAGCAAGAAGCACACCAAAGCTTATCTTAGCGCCCCCAGTGATGCATGCCGGACTGCAGATCCAAAAAACGCTCAATTAGCGGCCGTGAGTGACATGCTCTATTGTCTTTATTGTTCTACATTACCAGGTCTTGCCTTATATTAAGTTTTTCACCAGAAATCTGTAGTAACCGAAAGTTTTTAGACCTTAATGTCTTAATTTTAGAAGCTTCGACTGAAGCCCCCAAACCAACCATAGATCCGCCCCAGGAAATACAGAAATGACAAAAAACGAAAATCGAAGTTCAAATTCCGGTTTTCAATGTTTTAAGAAAACGAAGAAAAAAAAATTAAAGTTTGAATTCCGTTTTTCAATGTATTAGGAAAACGGAAAACAAAAATGGAAGTTCGAATTCCGTTTTTCAATGTCGTAGGAAAACGGTTGGCACTAAGGTTCACGCACTCCTCCCATTTGGTTAAATATGTAACAAACATAAATACACTACAATTTTTGGAACTCTTCCAGTTTTCAGTATTAAAGACGTAACGTCCTCTATTTTTGCAAGCACAAAACTCACAAAGAATTCCAGCTCGTAATAACTGACTTACACCATCATAAGTTTTCATATCTCAGTGAATTTCACCTTATAATCTCTCACATGATAACCTATTGTAGCAAATTTGCTCTTTCATTCCGTTACGGCGTTTAGTTTTGTAATAAGTCAACAGGAGCCAAGGTTCTTGACAGACTTTATTGTGCAATGCAACATGGCCGACTCACACGAGCGAAGACCACCTAACCTACTAAGAATCATGGGTATGTCACGTCACGTCACATCATAAGCATGTCACGTTAGAGCATGTGGGATAACACGCCCTCTTCTTACGAAAATCATCTAACTAAGTACGTGTCATAAAGTTACTCCAAGAAGATTGGAGAAATGAACATGAACCGATAATGTCAATAGTTCCATATGCAAGCATTGTCACTACTGTTGAAAGTCCCTATGGGCTGTGCTTGTTTACAGCAACGGGTACTCGGCACCTATGATAAGAAAACAATTTGAAGTGAGCGTGACATCAATCGATCAGTCTGAATATCTGGCAGGTCGACGAACAGTTCGGCCACTACGAGTTACAGTTTGAAGTTTAGGCAAACTGGGCAATCAGGTGACCGAAGGTGACTGTGATGTTGTAAGTACCTGGGGAACAAGTTTCTATAGCATCAAAAAAGAAAGTAAACATTTAGTCAATACCAGGTTATGATTATTATGATTATTCGTTTGTAGGTACCTGAATGAAAACCAACTGAAGAAACTGCCCAAAGGTGTCTTTGATCATAATAAAGGGCTGCAGCGGCTGTAAGTGTATTTCTTGATTAGTAATCATTTCCTCCAAAGCGACACTGAACAGCGATATCGTTAAGACGCTCCAGGAAATGCCAAAAGCTGGTTTTCAGAAATTTGGGGACATACTTGGCAAACCCGATTTAGCTTTCTCTAATTTAAAGTTACACGTTGGTTGTAAAATGAATTACAGTCTCGTAAAACTATATGTAAAAACTCTGACATGTGAAAAATAATCACAATTGAAAATACTCACAACAATGACTTGTACGTAGATGCAAAGGAAGGCCAGAGGAAATTGAAAGAAGTCTAAGCGCATTTCTTTCTGAAGTGTCATCACCAGATAGCAGCTCCAGAAATGTCAAGGGAGGTGGAAGGCCTCTTGTGTTGTAGAGTTTCTATTCAGTACTGAATTTCTCAGTTCCTGTATGCTTCCCAATGCGTGTACCTTAGTGCCAACCGTTTTCCTAGGACTTAGGAAAACGGAATTCGAACTTCCATTTTCGTTTTCCGTTTTCCTACGGTATGGGAAAACGGAATTCGAACTTCCATTTTCGTTTTCCGTTTTCCTAACACATTGAAAAACTTAATTCGAACTTCGATTTTCGTTTTTCGTTTCCGTATTTTTGTCGTTTCTGTATTTCACATAAACCGGAAGAGGGTCGGCCCTTCCTGTGAATGAGCACAAAAAAATGAAATCATTATGGAGTTACAAATCACGGAATGAAATTGCTTTTTAGGTCCCACTATAGCCTGCGAATACAGCCGTCTCTCCGCGCTCCGAGCGCTTGCCGCGTAGAGACGGCTGTATTCGCAGGCTAGTCCCACTATTAAGTTAAAACATTTCAATAGGCTGTTTAGACCTAGATAACTGTATAAATGTAACGTAAATATCGCCTTTCTCTAAATACCTTGATTGTTTTTCTAAATATCTCGAAAAAGTTTTAAATATCTCAAAAATATCTGGCTTTATTTACGTAAATATTACAGTAACAACCTCAAAAAGTAGCCTGCCTTTTAAAATAGCAACACAAATTTCAGCATGTCAGCAAATGTCCTTGTACAGAATACAACAAAACTCTAAACGATTGTACATAAAGTCGGCCTTAGACTTATTTCAGTACCCAACAGCCTCCTAGAAGACTAGGGCAGTTCAGTTACAAGCAGAGTTAACGGTTATTTACTCAAAGCATAGCGCTGCCTCTACGCGGTCTAAAAGGGACACTATTGTATGGTTTGTGTGTGCTTTAGCAGCCAGTTCATAGGGTACGTCAACTGGAACTGCAATCACTGCATCTGACCCTTCAGCATCAGCATCCGCCATTCTGTTGAACAGGCAATCGCTAACATAAGACACATGGCATATATTTTAAATGGAGAAAACCGTTGAATCTGATTACTGCAGGCCTATATGAGGAGATTTGTTTGAATTTCTGTCACTGTAATGCCAATGCCCTAATTAACATTGAACTAAGTAGCTTTCTTTCTTAATTATCCTAGGAAAAAAGCATGATTTGAATAATTTCTCCTCATCAAATTCCAAATATAATTTTTTTCTAAATATCATGAGATGTTCTAAATATCCCAAAATCCTCTAAATATCTCAAAAAAAATAATAATAAAAAACTAAAACTGATATTTGTATCTAGGCCTAAGGCTTTCCATGATTCGATCTTCATAGATTCGGGTGACGGTTTTTGATTACCTCGAGATCAGAAGGTCCTCATTGATAGCTGTTATTTAAATTTCCGAAATAAGAAAACGGCGCGAAAAAAGACTTCATCAAAGGATATTTTCTAAGGTGATCATCTTGTTTGTTATCATCCGTGGTTTGTTAGCGACAGGAAGTGCCAAATTCTTCCGGTTCAAGTGAACTAGGATTCATACAAGGATTTATATAAAGGAGGTTGGAATATACGACCGCTAAAGGCGGGAGCGTCTAGGGGGTGGTGGGGGGAAACATGCTCCCTGGGAAATTTTGAAATCTTGGAATCAACCAGTTGTGTCAAAAGGAAGGAAAATGCAAAAGAGATCGACATTATTTTATCGATGCATATTCGAGACTATATTTACAAATCTATGTTAATTTCAGTTGATGTGACTTTAGCAATTGGGGTCAGCGGGCTAAACAGGCTTTCTTTTTTATGTAACTTTATGCTTCATAAAAAAAAACTGAAGAAACAAGCATCTAACCCTAGCAAGAAGCACACCAAAGCTTATCTTAGCGCCCCCAGTGATGCATGCCGGACTGCAGATCCAAAAAACGCTCAATTAGCGGCCGTGAGCGACATGCTCTATTGTCTTTATTGTTCTACATTACCAGGTCTTGCCTTATATTAATTTTTTCACCAGAATTCTGTAGTAACCGAAAGTTTTTAGACGTTAATGTCTTAATTTTAGGGGCTTCGACTGAAGCCCCCGAACCAACCTTAGATCCGCCCCAGGATATACAGAAATGAGAAAAAGTACGAGAATCGAAGTTCAAATTCCGGTTTTCAATGTTTTAAGAAAACGAAAAACAAAAATCGAAGTTTGAATTCCGGAAAACGAAAATGAAAATGGAAGTTCGAATTCCGTTTTTCAATGTCGTAGGATAACGGTTGGCACTAAGGTTCACGCACTCCTCCCATTTGGTTAAATATGTAACAAACATAAATACACTACAATTTTTTGAACTCTTCCGGTTTTCAGTGTTAAAGACGTAACGTCCTCTGTTTTTGCAAGCACAAAACTCACAAAGAATTACACCCATGACTGACTTACACCATCATAAGTTTTCATATCTCAGTGAATTTCACCTTATAATCTCTCACATGATAACCTATTCTAGCGAATTTGCTCCTCCATTCCGTTACGGCGTTTAGTTTTGTAATAAGTCAACAGGAGCCAAGGTTCTTGACAAACTTTATTGTGCAATGCAACATGGCCGACTCACACGAGCGAAGACCACCTAACCTACTAAGAATCATGGGTATGTCACGTCATTTCATATCATAAGCATATCACGTTAGAGCATGTCGGGTAACACGCCCTCTTCTTACGAAAATCATCTAACTAAGTACTTGTCATAAAGTTACTCCAAGAAGATTACAGAAATGAACATGAACCTACAACTTTTTGAACTCTTCCTGTTTTCAGTGTTAAAGACGTAACGTCCTCTGTTTTTGCAAGCACAAAACTCACAAAGAATTACAGCTCGTTATGACTGACTTACACCATTATAAGTTTTCTTTTCTCAGTGAATTTCACCTTATAATATCTCACATGATAACCTATTCTAGCACATTTGCAACTCCATTCCGTTACGGCGTTTACTTTTGTAATAAGTCAACAGGAGCCAAGGTTCTTGACAGACTTTATTGTGCAATGCAACATGGCCGACTCACACGAGCGAAGACCACCTAACCTACTAAGAATCATGGGTATGTCACGTCACGTCACATCATAAGCATGTCACGTTAGAGCATGTCGGGTAACACGCCCTCTTCTTACGAAAATCATCTAACTAAGTACGTGTCATAAAGTTACTCCAAGAAGATTGGAGAAATGAACATGAACCGATAATGTCAATAGTTCCATATGCAAGCATTGTCACTACTGTTGAAAGTCCCTATGGGCTGTGCTTGTTTACAGCAACGGGTACTCGGCATCTATGATAAGAAAACAATTTGAAGTGAGCGTGACATCAATCGATCAGTCTGAATATCTGGCAGGTCGACGAACAGTTCGGCCACTACGAGTTACAGTTTGAAGTTTAGGCAAACTGAGCAATCAGGTGACCGAAGGTGACTGTGATGTTGTAAGTACCTGGGGAACAAGTTTCTATAGCATCAAAAAAGAAAGTAAACATTTAGTCAATACCAGGTTATGATTATTATGATTATTCGTTTGTAGGTACCTGAATGAAAACCAACTGAAGAAACTGCCCAAAGGTGTCTTTGATCATAATAAAGGGCTGCAGCGGCTGTAAGTGTATTTCTTGATTAGTAATCATTTCCTCCAAAGCGACACTGAACAGCGATATCGTTAAGACGCTCCAGGAAATGCCAAAAGCTGGTTTTCAGAAATTTGGGGACATACTTGGCAAACCCGATTTAGCTTTCTCTAATTTAAAGTTACACTTTGGTTGTAAAATGAATTACAGTCTCGTAAAACTATATGTAAGAACTCTGACATGTGAAAAATAATCACAATTGAAAATACTCACAACAATGACTTGTACGTAGATGCAAAGGAAGGCCAGAGGAAATTGAAAGAAGTCTAAGCGCATTTCTTTCTGAAGTGTCATCACCAGATAGCAGCTCCAGAAATGTCAAGGGAGGTGGAAGGCCTCTTGTGTTGTAGAGTTTCTATTCAGTACTGAATTTCTCAGTTCCTGTATGCTTCCCAATGCGTGTACCTTAGTGCCAACCGTTTTCCTAGGACATAGGAAAACGGAATTCGAACTTCCATTTTCGTTTTCCGTTTTCCTACGGTATGGGAAAACGGAATTCGAACTTCCATTTTCGTTTTCCGTTTTCCTAACACATTGAAAAACTTAATTCGAACTTCGATTTTCGTTTTTCGTTTCCGTATTTTTGTCGTTTCTGTATTTCACATAAACCGGAAGAGGGTCGGCCCTTCCTGTGAATGAGCACAAAAAAATGAAATCATTATGGAGTTACAAATCACGGAATGAAATTGCTTTTTAGGTCCCACTATAGCCTGCGAATACAGCCGTCTCTCCGCGCTCCGAACGCTTGCCGCGTAGAGACGGCTGTATTCGCAGGCTAGTGCCACTATTAAGTTAAAACATTTCAATAGGCTGTTTAGACCTAGATAACTGTATAAATTTAACGTAAATATCGCCTTTCTCTAAATATCTTGAAATATGTTTCTAAATATCTCGAAAAAGTTTTAAATATCTCAAAAATATCTGGCTTTATTTTCGTAAATATTACAGTAACAACCTCAAAAAGTAGCCTGTCTTCTAAAATAGCAACACAAATTTCAGCATGTCAGCAAATGTCCTTGTACAGAATACAACAAAACTCTAAACGATTGTACATAAAGTCGGCCTTAGACTTATTTCAGTACCCAACAGCCTCCAAGAAGACTAGGGCAGTTCAGTTACAAGCAGAGTTAACGGTTATTTACTCAAAGCATAGCGCTGCCTCTACGCGGTCTAGAAGGGACACTATTGTATGGTTTGTGTGTGCGTTAGCAGCCGGTTTATAGGGTACGTCAACTGGAACTGCAATCACTGCATCTGACCTTTCAGCATCAGCATCCGCCATTCTGTTGAACAGGCAATCGCTAACATAAGACACATGGCATATATTATAAATGGAGAAAACCGTTGAATCTGGTTACTGCAGGCCTATATGAGGAGATTTGTTTGAATTTCTGTCACTGTAATGCCAATGCCCTAATTAACATTGAACTAAGTAGCTTTCTTTCTTAATTATCCTAGGAAAAAAACATGATTTGAATAATTTCTCCTCATCAAATTCCAAATATAATTTTTTTCTAAATATCATGAGATGTTCTAAATATCCCAAAATCCTCTAAATATCTCAAAAATAATAATAATAAAAAACTAAAACTGATATTTGTATCTAGGCCTAAGGCTTTTCATGATTCGATCATGATAGATTCGGGTGACGGTTTTTGATTACCTCGAGATCAGAAGGTCCTCATTGATAGCTGTTATTTAAATTTCCGAAATAAGAAAACGGCGCGAAAAAAGACTTCATCAAAGGATATTTTCTAAGGTGATCATCTTGTTTGTTATCATCCGTGGTTTGTTAGCGACAGGAAGTGCCAAATTCTTCCGGTTCAAGTGAACTAGGATTCATACAATGATTTATATAAAGGAGGTTGGAATATACGACCGCTAAAGGCGGGAGCGTCTAGGGGGTGGTGGGGGGAAACATGCTCCCTGGGAAATTTTGAAATCTTGGAATCAACCAGTTGTGTCAAAAGGAAGGAAAATGCAAAAGAGATCGACATTATTTTATCGATGCGTATTCGAGACTATATTTACAAATCTATGTTAATTTCAGTTGATGTGACTTTAGCAATTGGGGTCAGCGGGCTAAACAGGCTTGCTTTTTTATGTAACTTTATGCTTCATAAAAAGAAACAAGCATCTAACCCTAGCAAGAAGCACACCAAAGCTTATCTTAGCGCACCCAGTGATGCATGCCGGACTGCAGATCCAAAAAACGCTCAATTAGCGGCCGTGAGCGACATGCTCTATTGTCTTTATTGTTCTACATTACCAGGTCTTGCCTTATATTAATTTTTTCACCAGAATTCTGTAGTAACCGAAAGTTTTTAGACGTTAATGTCTTAATTTTAGGGGAGTAGTATAGTGTTTGGGGGTACGAAATCAATTGATTTCGTTTTCCCCAAATCTGGTCTCGTATTCTGGAATATATAGTTATTTAATGTGATGGAATATATAGTTATTTAATTTGATGGAATATATAGTTATTTAATTTGATGGAATCTATAGTTGTTCAATCTGATGGAACCAAGGTCTGCATACTTCATAAAATGCGTGACATTCTCGGAAAATCACCAAGCGTGACCTTCCCGGAAAAACAGGAAATGAGTCATCGCCTATAGCTGCAGAAAAAAAATAGCAAAACTGGTGGCCACCAGAACCTCTCATGAGGGACTTAATTTGGAATTTGAATCACCACCCGTCCCTCATGAGAGGTTTTTTTGTTTTGTTTTTTTTGAATTCCCACCACCACACCACCAGAGCACTATCATTTATGTTCTGGCCCTATCAGACCCTCTTGGGGCCAATTATTTGTTTTTTTCACCATCCGGCTTGAGATTGAACCGGCACTTCTGTCAAGCCTAAGCTTCATGAGGGACTTAATTTGGAATTTGAATCACCACCCGTCCCTCATGAGAGGTTTTTTTGTTTTGTTTTTTTTGAATTCCCACCACCACACCACCAGAGCACTATCATTAATGTTCTGGCCCTATCAGACCCTCTTGGGGCCAATTATTTGTTTTTTTCACCCTCCGGCTTGAGATTGAACCGGCACTTCTGTCAAGCCTAAGCTTCACTATAGCTCTACCCAACAATCCGACACCATCTAAGGGTGATTTTTTATTTTTCATTTTTTATTTTTCATTTTTTTTATTTTTCATTTTTTTAGTTTTCATTTTTTATTATTTTTTATTTTTTCAACCCATGGAATAACGGCGGGGGTTTTTCGTTATTCCACGGGGTGGCTTGTATACATTTCGCTAACGAAAGGCCCCCGCTTTTTCCAATCGTTAGATACTCTGTATACAAGCCACACTTTATCTGTGTGAAACAACCCTTATATTTTCGTTTGTATTTTCATTTTTATGCTTGTGGTACATAAATGAAATTTACAAAGATAAAAAATAATACGCATGTGTAAAAAGCGAAAAATCTGACGTAGTTTGATGACTCATTCGAAAGGGAAACCCCCCAAAGAGGGCAGTATTTTAAAACTCACAAAAATCATATGGCGTGACGTCAACAGCTAGATTTCATAATGTCCATAAGCATAGCTTGTCACGCCATTATCATGAATATACCGCTTGTCGTCAAAGCAGCTGAGTGATACTTTATTTATCTCATAACTTCCAAGTTGATGGTTCTGACTTCTGATTGTTTTCATTCTATGATGCATCTGTTTATTATCAAATAGTGTCTCTTTATAATTTTCATGTTTGATGTTATTCTTAATAATATTCTTCCTAATACCTTTTGCTGTCTTCCCTCCTTTCTGATCATCTTTAATATAGCTATACATCTTCGATCTCAGTCCTACGAATTCACATATTGGGACTCCAGCAGCCTCATCTTTCATCTTACCAATCACTTTCTTATTGGTCTTATCAGAGAATGGCGAGCTTTCAGGATAGTCACTGTTATCGAATTTATTTTTATCCTTCCAGAAATTTCTATAGATGTCATGGGTTCCAATTTCATAGGTCAGTGAGTCTGTGTCTGTGAATAATAATTTTGCTTTATCTCCATATTTCTCTTTGATGTAGTTGTAATGGAAATCGTACATCAGTGTCTTGCTAAGGTCTAGAATACACATCCCCACGTATGCTGGCCGGTTTAAAGTAAGTGTTTCTTTTATCTTATGAACAGCTACTAGATTTTCATCGAAGATTTTACTGCTGACATAAGTGGGTTTACTAGCTAATTTCAATAGCTTCTTCCCATCAGTCACCAATCTGACGTCTACTCGCTTTCTGAGGTTTTCCATCGTTTTGCCAAATACACTGTTATTCATCAGCTTGAAAAAGTCTTTCTCAAAGGCATTTTTAGCATTCTTACGTTTTTCAGTATTGAAATCAATATATTGCCTAAGCCACGCGGACTGATTGAATTCTAACACTCGATGGATTTTAGTTATTTTCAAACCGAGATCAGTATATAATTGGAGGTTCCTATAATGGAGCACGTATTTTTCTTTGTTGCTTAATGTTGGTATTAGTTTATGTACCAGACCAGTTGATATATTGTATTTCTTTGCTATGTTTTTACAATAATCTGATAGCATGTCCCCAGTCACTTTAATCTTTTCCGGCCCAAGTGGGTAGTCATTATGTAGATCATGTAACTCTTGGGGGTATTTGAGGTCAACTTCAAGTATCAAACCCTTTGCACTATCTTCTTTATAGACAGCCAGGTCTAAATTATTGATCTGTTTTTGTGTCATCCATCTGAATCCGCCTTTTGGTAAATATTGACTCATAGCCCAACCATACAAATTATTAGCATCAAGATACACGATGTATTTCGAGGGCGCCTTCTCGTCCTACTCTTTCATGTATTTATTATTTGCTTTACCGTAACGGTTGGCAATATAGCTGATACCACCGTGCAGACCCTTTTCAATGAACTGGAACATATCAATATCAGTCATCAATTCTAGTTTAATGTCAGTCATTTTAAGCATGGCATCCCATGATAGCCCTGGAGACGTGAAATAGTGACACGGGTCCAGTTTATAGTACTCAAGGCATGTTTTTCTGAAGTTTTCAAATACATCAGCCAGTAGGAGTACATCTGTTTTAAGGTACAGGTCATGATAATCACCCATGTTTTTCAAAGAGAATGCTTTCCAAACAGTCTGAGCATGCGTATAGTCTTCATCTGATATATGCTCATCACTCAGTATGCTATAGAATTCTTCTTTTGAGGGCAGCTTCTGATTGAATTGATCGAAACTGTCCATGTAGTCGTAAGGATAAACACCTTTCTGTGCCATCAGATTAAGATCCTTTCCCTTGAACTCTTGTGAGGTGAATTTTAAGGCTTCTTTTGGTAGATTGCCTACAAGTTTTTCCAAACTGGAGCTCATGAACTGGAAACTATCAATGAAGGTCAAGTGGTTGCCAAGCATGAAAGCCATATACTTCTCCATGTTATTTGGGATAGCATTGATGTTCATTTGACAGTCTTCACCTTTCTTGTTTTTGTAAGTGTGCTTCTTAACAATGGCTCCAATCTCCTGCATAATAAAATGACTATCATAGCCTCTCAGATTGTGGAATATAACAGGTATTTTTATTTCTTCTGGGTTCACTCTGAGTTTCAGATTACAATCTTGGTGAGCAGAACCTCTGTATTTACCAGTGATGTGACAATGATCTCGAACTCGGATATCTTTGTCAGTGTATTTTTTATCACAAATGTGACAAACTTTGACTTTTTGGAATTTCTCTTCATCATCTTTAGTCATTTTCAATGGTTTGTTAAAATTTTTTTTCACAACATTCTTGCAATATTTGACCTCCTCCAGCATAGCTTTCATGAATTTGTACACAGCCTTTTCACCCCTGTATATTACTGCTGGTTTGCTGTATTTATCATCATAACAACAAACTACTTTATAGCCGTGGCCACAGTCAGTATGCTTCTGATAGGCTTCAGTGTATGATTTGTCATTGTTGGGTTGACAACCGTGTATTTTTTCAGTGATGGCCTCAAAATCAGCATAGATCACAAATGGTACCTGCTGTTGTTTATGAAAGTTGTTGAATTTCAGTATGTTGTTATCTTTGTTTGGCATTTTTATTGCCTGTGTGCCATTTACTTGCATGCAGTTGCCCTTGTGATCATTCAGAACCCTTTCAGAGCTGAAACACTGTAAGCAATGCATACAAAAGTGTTTTCTTTCTTTGTGCTTTGTTTGATTGTACATGAACTTATTGAAATCTTTGATTAGCACATAATGCTTGTTTTCATTTTCAGTTATTAGAAGCAGATTCAAGCAGTCTGCATATTTCTCTTTTGATACATATATTGGATAAGGTTGTTTCTCCTCATAACCGAATACATTGATGTTGATCTCATTTTGTTTTTCAATCTTATTGTAATGTTTGGTAGTCACTGGAAATTCAATCCCTGTATAATCCAATTTTTCAATGTATTGCTTGTCTGATTTCTTAACCCTCTGTGGGTATTTCTCTTGTGGGTTCAAGTGTCTGATGTGACACCATCGGAAACATTCATTATCTTCATTTTTAATATTAATCAAACCCTTCGCACTGTTTCTGAGTTCATTTGGTAGTTTAATGTATGAGGAGCCCTTCATTGGCGCATATTTCACAACATTAAGATAATGACTATCAACTGAATCAACAGTCCAACCTGAACCTTCAGATACCCAAACTGCAATCTTATTCATTATTTGGTCTTTAGACAACTGTAGTGATTCAGTTCCTTCCAGATTATTCACAATTGTTTGAGCTACACTGTTGAAATATGCGGTTTTGTATTCTATTGCTCCGTCAGTCATTTTTGCGAATGTTACCTTTAGCGTTTCAACGAATTTGAGACCTTTAATTTCATTCAACAATTTTATAATATTATATGCAACAGCCTTTCTTGTGTTTTGCAGTTGCGCAAGCGGGTCTTTGTTATTTTTTATACTGATTTCAAAAGATTTTGTAAAACCTTTCAGAGCTTTCTCTGTTTGCTCTATTTTTGTTCTGGGTGTTGGAACCGGCACAGGCTTTTTGGCTCTTGGGGCGGGAATTGGTCTCTTTTTCAATTGCTCTATTTCTTCCAACCATTCAGCAGGTGGAGCTGGTAATCTTTTCCTCTCAAAATAATCAACCAATTCTTTGACAGTTGGTCTTTTCGTCCTTGGGGTAGGAATTGGTCTTGTTCTTGGTTTAGGCACAGGTTTTGTGTCATCAACTATAATAACTTTAGGCTTTTTCTGCTGCTTCAACAACAACTCGATTAGCTTAGATTTGCTCAATTTTTTAAGACTTTTCTTGTCCATATTACTACTAGTTTCGATAATTTTTTCCATTTATAATATATCTATAGTTATTATTTCTTTAAAACATTTCCGTCTGCGTTTAAATATGGTTGAGAATTCAATTGATCCAATTACTGGATCCTTTTGAATTGTAATTATTGAAGAATATTTTTTTGATGTTTTTTTGTTTTAATATGACAAGATTTCCCTGCCATTGTGTAGTCACGTCCTGTCTTACATATGTTACAGTACCATTCTTTATTTAGCATATAGGTAGTCTTGTGTTTTTTTCTTTCCTCATCACTGAGAACTCTAGGCCTTCCCCGACCTCTCTTGACATTTTGATTCTCCATATATAATCTATATATTTTTATTTTTATATCAATTTAATTTTCTTTTAAATCTTTCCTTCTTGATAAGTATAATTTGCTTTCTTCTAAGTGTTTAGTTATTTCATGAATCAAGTCTTCGAAACTATTGCTCATGAGGTATTTGCATTTGTTTTTCTCATACATTAGCTTCATATCAGACTGTTTGTCTGACACTTTATACACACCTGTTGGGCTTTTAAATTCAAGACAAAGAGCATTGTATTTTCTTGTGGGATTCATCAGCATTAAATCACATTGTCCAGCCATATATCCTTTCTTATAACTTCTGATTCTCATGTTCGGGCTTATTTGATTTTCACCTAATCCCGCCACCATTAATGCGTCTTCATATTTCTTTCTGATGAATGACACAATCTTGTAGTGCAGATCATCTTCACTTTCAATCATCAGCATATTATTGCTTCTGTCATTGAACTGATTGTAATACCCCTGTTTTCTGATTGATGGCAACACTTTAGATGTAACCCAATGTTTAAATTTTGCTGCTTCCTGTTTTTTAGAGGACAGTATTAGTGAATAAAATCCTGATTCATTTATAAAAAAAACATTTGAAAGTTTTTTCAATGGTCTCAGCACGAGGTAACGTTTTGTTACATCGTGAATCAGTGGCCTCAGCACGAGGGACCGTTTTGTTACATCGTGAATTTATGCTTATTTTGTGGTCTCTTAAGATTCTATCATCAGATAAAACATGATCCTTGATTGCCTTTTGTGGATTTTTATAGTCGAGAATAATAGCTATGTCTCTTCCTCTGAACCAAATGTCATTGTTATCATCAAGATAGCAATCTATTGATACATCCAATTCTTTATTATTGTAGGAATATTTTTGCATTCGTATATTATATTATAATAATTTATTTTTTAATTCATTTTCGACCTGTGTTTAAATATAGTCAGGAATAATAATATTCTTGGCTACATAATAGCAAATAACAGATATACTGTAGGTCTCCTTCACATATATGTTAGATAATTTCCTCTTTATAATATGTCTTTTAAATCCTTGAACGGTATCCAACTGTTGAAGTCATCACTATATCCCTTCCACTTCACCAAAGCTTGTTTCTTCTTGTAATCTCTGCGAATGACTTTATCAATACGGAATACATCCTGTCTGGCTTTCAATAATTCAGCTTCATAAAAACTCCCTTCAATATCTTCTCCTCTAAGATCTTTCAGTTTGTAAGTGATTGGATTAGTGTATTGGATTTTATCAACTGTAAACACTTCCTCAGTCCAATTTGGTGTATAGCCCTTGTCGAACACATTCCGTTTATACTTAGATATTCGGACCTTGTCACCTATTTTGAATTTCGGTTTCTGTTTTAATGTTTTCGTATCACCATACAAATTGAAGTAAACAGTTCCTTCATTCCTCTTATCAGATGCTTCAACGGGTGTCATCTTTATGCTTGAATGTTTGGTATTATTATACTGTTTCACTAATTTTGGTAACATGTCTAAATACTGTGTATTACCTTGAACAGTGAACTGCTTCCACATTTTGGACTTCACTGTCCTATTCCATCTTTCAACTACTGATGACTTCTCTTCATTCTCAGTTGAGTACATCTGTACACTATGTTTCTCTAGCAAGTCCTTCAAGTGTTTGTTGTAAAACTCTTTTCCCTTGTCGACCCATAAATACTGTGGTTTTCTGCCTTCCTTGAATATTGATTTGAATGCTTCAGTGACAGATTCACCTTTCTTATCCTTCAATGGGACAATCCAACCATATTTGCTGAAGACATCAATAACCATAAGAAGATATCGATAACCTTTATTCCATTTACTGAACTGTTGCATTTCAACCAGATCACTTGCCCATATTTCATCAATTTTATTTACAATCACACGCCGCCGAGTGAAATTTCGTTTTATGGGTGCATGTAATTCATCAGCTAGTTTTTCTTGCCAGTTTTCTTCACTCGACGGCTTTTTCCGTTTTTTGAAACACCAAGACCTAATTTCTGTTTTTTGTCAATTAAGAATCTAGCTGTTTGACCCCATTTTGGCATCTCACCATATGGTATTTGATCTAGTGACTCGACCATTGTTCTATCACAATCACCTTTATTTTTTCCCATATCATAACAAATATCATGATAAGCTGCTATTTCATCTACTTTATTGTAAGGCAGGACATTCCATTTTGTGACCTCACCTGTGTTTTTATCATACTCTAACTGTTTATCGAGAGGATTATAAGGTCCCATGTATTTATACTTTCCGGGTGTCCATCCACTTGTCGGTTTAGGAAGCTTGCCAATAACCTTATGAATGTCAATAGCACCGCCATAATCTAATCCTTTGATATCTGTTTTGTAACGAATATTTGGTCTCACTTTTGTTGAGAGTTGTTTCAAAGCTTCTGACCCAACCTTTGTGATTGCAGGCTTTGCGAGGGAAAGTCCTTTGTCAATTAATTTCTTTTGAAGCTTTGGATTTCTCATTGCTTCTGATGCATAATATCTACCCATTTCAACACCCTTCTTCGCTAAATAAGGGACTCCATGTTCCAAAAATCCTGTTAGTGCCATATCTGCGGCCGAATCTAGTATGCCCGCCCCTTCAGACGGGCTAATTAGTTTCCCCGATTTCTGACAAATTTAGTCTTTGTGATTCCACATTCAGCACAAGTACATTTCATCACAGTTCGACCATTTTTTGTCTTTTGATATCTTTCACTTCCTGGTACACATTCAGTGACTTTCTTCTGTTTAACACAATATGATTTCACCATTATACATATTGGTTAGATATTCTTGAAATAATTTATGATAAACCTGTGATTGACTCTTGTGTCTGTTGGATCAAATTCAGCATTATGTATTGTATTAAGAATGGATCTCCCATTTTGTCTCTCGAGAAGATAGTACAAACACCAATATCCACACAAGACTGAATCTCTTTCTTGTATCTCATCTCCACAGTATTCAAGTTGTTTTCCACTTGTAGCCATGTATTTCTGTACTTCTGTTGGCATCATTAAACCAAATGAGTCAAAGTATTCACAGTATCTATCACCAATTCGATAACATACCCAGTGAGTACCAGGTCCAATCTTACTGTCAAGATTGACTATTCCACATTCATTGTTTTTGATTTGTCTAGGAAGATTGTCTCTTGAAAATACTCCTCTGAAATGTTTTATTCCAAGTTGTTTCACCCAATTGATTAAATCAAAGTTGGATAAGGGTTTATTTACAAAATGGTTCCCAGAATTGGGATTGAATTGAATGGACTGTTTTTGCCCAGTAGAAGTCCTTTTCCTTTGGTTTTTCTTTTTTTTTTTCATTCCCATGCCTATTGGTTTATCCCATGTACCAAAAACAGGAGGGGATTGCCATGGAATCATAGCATGTTTCCCACCACTTTTATTTTTTGCAATGGAATCTGGAACATGAACTGGTAATGACCGTCTTGGACGGCTGCTTTCAACATGCAAACCTTTTCCAGTTAATTTTCTAATTGCTTCTATGGCCAAGGGAATTCCAATACTGGTGAGTATTGTTCCAATACCCTTTCCAGTCTGCGCTTTTGTTGGTTTTATAACAACGTCTCCACCATACTGCATTTTTTGAATAATATCTGCCATCTGTCTCGTATTCAATAAATTTCCTACATTCAATAATTGGGATAAATTGGCATTAGGAATAAGAAATCCTCCTTTGTTTCTTCCCAAATAGTTTATCAACACCGAGACTTGCTAATGAAGAAAGAGCACCTGTAGCCAATGCTGGAGCCGCTTTAGCTACTGCTTTACCTGCATAAGGCAATAGTCTTGTTCCAAGTGAAAAAAGACTGGACCAAAGAGAGCCTCCTTCTACAACAGCTTTTCTGATTTGTGATTTTGATATTTTGATGTCTGAACCTTTTCCTGATCTACTTGATTTGATCAGTTTGTTGATTTGTGTCTTAGTCAACATTAGTTGATCATTTCCAGACAATTCACTATGTGTCAACCTGATTGTTACAGGCGAATTTGTTGCATAAGCTTTTGCTAGCTTTTGTTTCTGACCCTGTGAAAGTTTCACTCCATGAGGATGATAAGTAGTCATATAATATATGTTTATACTAAATTGTATTTAATACAAACAATCATTTAATTTAATTATTTAATTTATTTAATTTAATTTACATTGATCTCAGAATTAATTTTCCATCAGTCTTTCTCATCTCAATATCCTGCTCATAGAGGACCAATGCATACACACTGTAATCAGCATTTGTTCCATCACTCAAAGTGTATTTGAAAGTCAGTTTTGTCATTCCATCTTTTATGTCCTGCTTCTGTTTTGTCAGATCAAAGTAAATGAAAGGGAATATTGTACTAAAGTTTCCTCTTGTGAGAAGGGTACTTTCACTGAAATCATTTACAGCTTGAACATATTTCAAAACATCTCTAAATACTCTTGTTGGTTCTGTTGATGGTTTATAATGAACCTCTGGATAATCATTACCATTGCCAACCTCAAGATAACAATCATTCAAAGTTCGGTTATTTGCAACTGAAAAGGTGTTATAGAGAAATTTATTGGCTGTCTGAGATGCATCACTTGCATCATTGATGATGAATACAAAGACATGCCTGGGTTTGTTTATTCCTGTGGAAATACGGAAATTGGCAGTCTGTTGTCTTGTTGAATTGTCTCTCTCAACCATTTCTCTCATGTAAGTCCACTTTCTGTTGTCAAGATACTTGCTCATGTATAAGGACTTTCCCGTAGAATTAAAAATAATGCGAGGTACAATTAGCTGGAATTTAGTCAGTACCACACGACAATTATCAGCAGCTTGCCAAATCATATTGGTATCACTCTCAAGTGTCAAGTTGACCTCCAATTTAGAGTTAGGTATGAGTTCATCCCAAAAGCTCTTGAAAAAACCGTAAAAACCGTATCTGTTCAATGCAAGCTCTGCATTTACTTTACCAGCTGCACCATCCAACAGTGCTTTGCGAGCTGCGAAACCTGCGTTATAAGTAGCCGCCTCAGCCGCTCTATCATCAGCATTCCTGTTTGTGTCAAGATAGAAGAACTCATTTGTTCCCTGACTTACAGCATAACCCTGTGAATAATCAAGCAATGACTTTATATTTGTAGCTTGGTTGGCATCTCTGCACTCATAAACATCAATACCATTCATTTTCACATTAATGGTGTTAATAAGAGCGTGAATTGAATTGACAATACCATTTTGATCGTCAGCAGCAAGGTGGCCTCCATTTGCAAGCTTTTTCACAATGAAATCGACATTGAAACGGGCATTATACCAATCAAATGGTGTAGTCTCTCCACTGTTATCAACAACGAAACGGTAACCTGTTTTCCTCTGATGAGCATTATTTGCTACTACAGTATTAAGTGCTGTCTCTAGTTCGAACACTACATCTTCATATCTTTCGATATATTTTGAGTCACGATAGTTTGACATATATTATTGTGTTAGATAAAAGTTATTTTATTTTACGAGGTCGGCCTCTCTTTCTTTTGATTAAACCACCAGTCTGGCTCACACTCTCAGTTCCACTCTTGTTTCCACTTTTTCTCTTTTTCAAAAGTTCTATGATTTTGTCACCAGCTTTTTTGCCAGCATGTTCACCAATTGTTGTTGCTGCTTTTTTTCCAGCTGTTTTGATCATATCAGTCACAATACCTTCACCATGTTGTTCATATTTTTTAAACTCAAACCGTTTCATATACTATTAGGTTTTATAATTCCACACCTCTCAAGAATAACTCAATATACCAATCTATCCCATTTAAATCGACTGGAGCTCTAGAAGAGTCTGTGACATAAAAGCGTATTGAGCTGATTGTATGTGTTGAGACAGGATTCCATGAAAGAAAACGAGGTTTGTAAGTGAAAGGTAAACTTCTAACGAGATCTGTGACTGGAATAACAGCGATTGTATTTGTGCTATTGCCATCAACAATGCTATCTATCACCATATCACAATTGATATAAATTTCATCTACTCCTCTTGTAATATCAGGTAGATTTGTTCCATATTCTGTGGCTGAAACTAATTTTGAATCGAAACCGATAAGTTTTCTGAAATCAAGATTTCTCAGATCCACTCGATAGTTTTCATCAAGTTCAATCAAAATGCGATATGTTGACAAAACGAAATACATGTTAATACCATACAGGAATTTTGATTTGTCTGTTTCAGATGGATTCAGTACATGGTTATTTTTTCTCATATACTCATGAATGTAACTATTGATATCGTCGTATGAATACATCCCGTTAACGAATGTTATTGTTTCCCAGTTTACACCTTTGTCATAGCTGTATTTAATTTGATTATTCCCAAAAATATCTCTGATATTGTACCAACTGTATGTCATATTGATAACATTCACAGCCATTTCATATTTCAAATCATTCGTTAATTTAAGAGGTGTATTGAATCTTTTTTCAAAATCATGACTCTTACTAACACCAATTTTGTCTCTGTTTTTACTGTTGAATCGTAATGAAATTTCTGTCATATACTTTTACATTAGATATTTCATCATTATTTTATTCAACTCTCCGGTTTTCAGGATTCCCAGTCTGTTTAATGTATGCAATATATTTGTGAATTCATTTCTTACACCCATGCTATTGTTGCCGGCTGAAATAGATCCACCAAGCAACTGTAAACGTGAAAGCATGTCACCCAAAAATGCACCCCTTGAACCCATTCCTTTCCCTGTTTTGTATTTGTAAGAAGCTAATACATCATCAATCGTTTCTCTGTATTTCTTCAAAGTTTGTATTTCTCTTTTATGAGATTCATTTTCTTCTGGAGTGATTGATTTTTTTTTTCTTCTTCCCATATTCAGGGCTATTTCTCTAGCTTTTTTCTTTTCCTCGACAAGTTTTTGTGGGGTGACTTGAGTCAAATCGCTTGGTTTCAAAAGCTTGTTATTTTTTAATATAATTCTGTCATCTTTATCGAAATAGTTATCGATCGATAATATGTTGGGTGTCCGATCCTCTTCTTCAGGTGCTTCAATTGTCAAAGGAAGTTCCGTTCCCATTGTAATTGCTCTGCGATTAGCTTCAATAACATCATCAAGTCCTTGTGTTAAAGCCTGTTGATTTTTTTTCAACTGTTTAATGACTTCATCCTGTTTTTTGTCGACACTTTCTTTTACACTCTTCTGGACATCAATAGAGGGTTTCAGCAATTCTGATGTTGTATCATATGCATCCTGTTTTCTGTATTCATAAGTCTTGATAACATCACGAACTTGTCTTGTTTTGTTTCCGGCTTCAATTCCACTTTTTAGAAGCCTTTTCATTCGTTCTATATCCATATACAATTGTGTTAGACTAATCTAAACTATTTACATATGGAAATCCCTAATTATGATATTCAGGGTTCAAAGAATTCATTCAGACAGTTGTATCCGTATATGCCAAAAGATACATTTAGAATGTTATTGGCTGGTAATTCTGGATCTGGAAAGACAACACTGTTCATGCATATGATTATGGAACCATTGGTCTATTATGATCAGATACATCTTTATGCAAAAAATTTGGATCAAGACAAGTACAAATATCTTCGGAAAGTAATGGATGAAATAAGCAGTCACATTGGATATCCTGCCTTGGTTTGCAGTCAAGAAGAGATATTGCCAGTTGAACAAATAAAAGACACAAATTTGCAGCGATTGGTTGTTTTTGATGATTTCGTGACTGACAAGAAACAAGATCAAATAATCAGCTATTTCATTCAGGGAGACACAAGAACTGTTCAGTCATATATCTCACACAGTCATTCTATGGATGCCCAAAATCAATCAGACTCAATTGCAGTCACTTCTGCCTTTATGATTTCCCATCCTCAAGAGAAAGGAACTTGATTGCACAAGAACTTGGAATAGACAAGAAGAAATACATTGAAGCCACCAAGAAACCTTATTCCTTCTGTTATGTCGACAAGTCGATGAAAACAATCAAGAGGAATTTTTATGGTGCTGTTTAATCTAATCTAATATTACATGGCAATCAATAATTTTCAAAATCCAGAAAAACAGGAGAATCCCAGAACAGAAAGAATCGAAAAATTGATCAACCTGACGCTGCTGTTGAAACACCATTTGAAATCGCTGAAAAAATCAAAATGGAAGTATACAGGAGGACACAAAAAGTATTGAAAAACAATAAGAGACTACCTGTCATCTATGAAACCATACCACCTGAATTCTTGGAAGATGAAAGCAGTGATGAAGAAGATTAATCAAACAAGATGATATAATGGGAGTTTTTAATTCTCCACTAGATCAAGATGAAACAAAAACTGGTGAAAGAGGCCCGGCTGGTCCAATTGGTCCCAAAGGTGAAAAAGGTGATAGAGGTAAAAGAGGTCCAAAAGGTGATAAAGGTGATAGAGGTCCATTTGGTTTCAAAGGTAATAAAGGTGAAACAGGTGATGGATTTAGATTAACACAAGATGGCAATTATGATATTGAAAATAAACGTTTGACAAATGTTGGTGATCCAGTAAATCATTATGATTCTACTAACTTGGGATATGTTAATGATGCTGTTTTATCAGTTGAAGGAACACGTGTTAATCCATTTAAATTTCTTCTTGAAGATATATCAAAAACAACTATTCTTAGAAATGCGAATAATCTACAATTAGAAGTCTATAATAAAAGCCCTTACTCAATAAATAAAAAAGCCTTGTCTTTTGTTATTCCTACTGCTGGTATTACAACTGTTCTTCGTTTTGATTTGTCACAATTGGAAGTTTCAAAGTACACTTTAGTTGTTGAGTTTTATAATGATGGTAATCCAAACAATGCAACAGTTGATTATGACAATTTGTCGTCTAATTTGATTGAAGGAAAGGATTCGATAAAAAGGGCATTCCCAAAGACCCATCTTGTTGATGGTTATCTCAAGAGAATATTCTTCCTTGAAAAAACGAGAGTTGGTCAGACATCAATGGAATTATTGTTGATCTCACCATATTTATCAAATAATGCCAAACATCATGTCATAGTTTATGGTGTTTATGGATTTTCTTATATCATTTTATCACATATTCACGACCCAGCTTTTGAAATAGAAGAAGGAAGAATTGTATTTAATAATGAGGTTAAAATGAGTTTTCATAGAATAGTCAATGTTGGACGCCCTATACTTCCACAAGACTGCGCAACTAGAAAATACGTTGATGATGGTGTAAGAGGTAAAGTGAGTACAACATATCTCAATAATAACTTTGCGAAAAAAGATGGAAGCGTTGCAATGACTTCTGATTTGAATCTTGGAGGTAACAAATTGACTAATGTAGCAGCGCCAACAGCAAACAATGATACAGCCACAAAGGGGTATGTTGATACTGAAATTGCTGGAATTACTGGCATTGATGTTTCTCCATTTCTTAAAAAAGACGGAAGTGTTGCAATGACTGGTGATCTGGACATGGATGACAATAAAATAACAAATGTTGGGGCTCCAACTGCCTACAAAGATGCTGCCAACAAAAAGTATGTTGATGACCTTGTTTTTTCAGCATCAGGAGCACAAAAAAATCCATTCGCTTTTCTGTTGAAAGATATTTCCAAGTCAACAGGGATACAAAATGTTAATAGCCTCCAAATTGAAGATTTTAACAGATCACCATATCATATTAACAAGTCATCATTGTCTTTTTTGATTCCAACAAGTGGCAACTTCACATCCAAGATTCGCTTTAATGTTTCATCATTGAGTAATGGACGGTACACATTTGTTACTGAGTTTTACTCACCATCAGACCCAAGAAGTGCAACAATCAGTTTAACCCTTCCAACAATTAACATGCGTGACGCTGGACAGTCATTTCAAAAATCTTTTACTAGAACTCCACACGTTGATGGTTATATTAAAATTCTTTTCCAGATAGAAAAAAGAAGTGGTGGGCAAGCAGCAATACAGGTGGAACTTTCCAGCACAGCTCCTGCGTCTAACACCAAAACACATATCATCGTTTATGGGGCTTATGGCTATCATACCAATTTGTCTTACTTTCTCCATGACCCAGCTTATGAAATTGAAAACGGCCATGTTGCGTTTGGTAGTAATATTGACATGAAACTAAACAAAATCCTCAACCTGCAGGATAACCCCTCAAACCCACAAGACGCTGTGAACAAAAAGTATGTTGATGCTGAAATTGCTGGTATTGATGTTTCTCAATTTCTTAAAAAAGATGGAAGTGTTATAATGACCGGCAATCAGGATTTTGGGGGGTTTATTATTAGAGGTCATGGGATAGGAAACCAACCAGCAGATCTTGTGAATAAATCGTATATTGACACTGATCTCGCATCAAAAAGCAGTATCGGTCAAACTCTACTTCGAGATGGAACACAAGAAATGACTGCTAATTTAAATCTGGCTGGTAACAAAGTGATCAACTGTGCAACACCAACTGCTAACACAGATGCTGCCAATAAGTTTTATGTAGATGATAAAACTAAAGATATAATTGGATTTACATCTGATGGAAGTTATGATTTTTTAAACAAACACTTGGAGAATGTTGGCCAGATTCATACTTCAGACTATATTGACATGAATAATAATAAAATAACAAATTTAGCGGACGTGGTGAATGAAACTGATGCAGTGAACTTCAGAGTTTTAAATCGAGCTTCACAACCCATCAGAGCAAACACTTTATTATTGAATGGAACAAATGCGATGGCAGCAGATATGAAACTTGGAGGGCATAAAATCATTAACTTAAAAGAAGGAACAAATAAAACCGATGCCGTACATTTAGATCAATTAGAAAAAAGTCATATTTCATCTGCTTCTCATCCAAAGAATGCTTTCAAATATTTGATGAATGATATCGATGAAATTAGCACTGAATATGGCTTGACAGTTAATGGATATGTCAATTTACCTCGCTCACCACATTTGATTTTAAAAAAGGTCATTGATATAGACTTGAATAAAGAAGCTAATCATATTTACAGAGCTAGAATTGGATTTAATATGTACACAATAAATGATGGAAAATACACTTTCATTCTTGAATGGCTATTTCCTGATTATGAAGGAATGAGTCTTAGTAGTGTAACATTCAGTGCAACTGGTGGAATTACAATTCATAAAACTGTAGGGAGAAAATTTGATAACAGAAATGAAGATCATTCGAGATATTTATTATGGATTGAAAAACCTTCAGTAAGTTCACCACCTGAATATTTATATTGTACGATTCATATTAATGCTAACCCAACTTATCCAAATAAGTACAAAGTTCATTGTGTTGCATATGGTATTGATTTTGAAGCTGTAGACGTTCCATCAAGTGTTTACGACTTCGCAGAAGCTTATAAAATTGTGAATGAAACAATACAATTACAAACTGATTTAGATTTGAATGGTTTTGATGTGAAAGAAAATGAAAATTGGTTGTTTGGTGGAGACAATGGTGAATTGACAATGCTGAATAATATTAATATGAACACTTATCTGATAAAAGAGGCTAAACTTGGTGGTGATTTAAATCTGAATGGCTATAGAATTCATAATAATAGTTTGAATCTATTTCGTGCAAGCGTTACAGGTGTAATTATGGAAACAGCTTTCGATTTGGGTGGATTTGCTCTTTACAGGCCGAAATTAGGAGGTGATCTAAATTTGAATGGGAATAATATAATCGGTCAAATACAATATTTAAATTGCTTTGTCAAAGCCAATCGAGGACATGATAAGAATGTTTTAAAGCCTGTATTGATAAATGGCTCTGAATTTTTAGTTATTCACAACAATAACTTTCATATTAAGAATATGTATGTATTACAAGGAACAAAACCCGGAATATTCTACTTCAAGACAAAAGCTGAAGGTGGTGGACCTTTGCCATTACCAGCAACTGTTTATGAACACAGACAATCTTCTTTAAGTAGAAACATCACAACGGTCAACATCAACAAATCATTATCGAGAGGCTATTTAATCATTGATTATTCACATCCTAATACAGGTGCATTTGATACAACATTCACACTTGAAGTGGTCATGAATTAATCTAAATTAATATTATAATGGGAGTTTTCAATCATTCACTAAATCAAGACAATAAAGGTGATATAGGTCTAATTGGTCCACAAGGCCCACAGGGTCCACAAGGTGTTTCAGGTTCTGTTGGCCCCAAAGGTGATGGATTTACATTAACACAAGATGGGCATTTTGATATTGGAGAAAATAAAATAACAAATGTTAATGAAGGAACATCGGATGATGATTGTGTAACAAAAAAACAACTAGATTTGAAGTTAGATAGAGCAACTTTTGTTATTTCAAATTCACTGCCTGGTATACCTGTTCTTGATGGAATTTCAATTGCTTTGATACCATCTCTGTCTGTATTGACAACTGATGCTGATGATAGAGTTTCTAGTTGGCTGGATCCTGTTAATAATGTCACTTTTACACAAACTTCTAATTCGAAAAAACCATTGTTACTGAGAGATTCAGTCAAGAAAAAGTTTTTCATACGTTTTGATGGCAGTGATGACTACTTGGAGAACAGTTCATTTGATGTTTCTAAAGTTGCTGGACAGAGTGGAAATACTTGTACTGTTATAATCATTGCAAACACAAAACAAACAAAATATCAATCACAATTTCAATGGGGTAAGGGTGCTATTAGATTTGGTGTTCATCTGCCTTGGATTAATGGAGCATGTTATATTGATTTCGGTTCTACATCAAATGGAAGACTTGCTGTTTCTTCTTTGGCTAATCTGACGGGAAATATTGAAGTTTTTACTGTTCGTGTTGATGGTCATAATATGGATTTTTCCAGAGGTATTTCATCAATGACACCAGTTGGAACAGGATCAATTTCAGCAACATTGACTGGTAGTGCACAAGAAATGTTTATTGGTTGTCAAGTTCATACAGATGGTTCTGCAATTAATTTTTGTGAAATGGATCTTTATGCTTTTGCTGTTTGGCAGAAATCACTAACTAACCAAGAACTGAGAAATATGTATCGTTTCATTGAAGATTATTTTGATCTTTAAATTTTTGTCTAAACAACTGATATATGAAAGACTTATTGAGATATGTATCTTATGTTTTCAAGATTTACAAAAAAGACTACCCCAATTTAGATGATTCTATATTAAAATCCTGTCTTGCATACAAATTTTTATACCACAAGCATTTCGAAGGATATATTACTATAGATGATATCATAAAATCTCACGCAGACATAGGCCTTATTGGTCCCGGAAGCGGTTGTTTATCAAACTTCTTAGAACATACTCTTGGTTGGATTGATGTATTACAGACTCATGCTATCCTCCATGATGCATATGGAAGATTTTACAATGATTATTCATTGGGCCGTGGATATAGTTATGCATATCCTGATTGCCTAGCAACAAAAAATAGTAAAAGTTCTCCATTATGCGGCCAGATGTCAGGAATACTGTATTGTATTTTTAATAGAATTATTGTATAAATGATATATATGAAAGAGCGAAAAAGCATATTCAACTGGAATCATATTTCAGATGAATTAACAGAAGATCAGGTAAATGAATTAAAATCCTATTACCGAACATATCACAGAAAGTGTTGGGGTCATAAACAGGCGGTTAAACGGTTCAAAAAATGGAAATTAGCTGGTAATTCAGCGTTTATTATATTTGCAACTGGGGGTCTCGCCACAAGTGTGGCAACAGGTGGTGTTAGTTTGGTAGCCATCAGTACAGCAGCACTTTTGATACAAGGGTGGATAAAGCATAAAAACCTAGATTTGAAAATCCAAAATTGCACATATGCTTATCAAAGCTATCAACATCTACTCAATTCAATAAAAGACAAGTTGAGAAGTGGTGATTTTGATGCTTCAAGTATACAAATCTCAATGAAGAATATCGATGATTATGTGACTGATAATAGTCCAATTATTGATAAGTACCTACTGAAATATGATGAAAAATTCACTGCTTGATAATACGAATAATCTTATCAAATCTCAACAATAGAATCTCAACCCAATACTGGTCATAAAATTTTAATGTCTTCTTTGATCTTGTAACTATTATTTCATCAAATGGTAGATCAGGCATTATGAATATTTGCTTAAGCATAAATTTGGTGCTTATCATTCTTTTACGATTCTTATTCACCGAAGGGAGGATAGTGTCTATCTCTTCGAATATTTTCAATATTTTACCCTTATCTTTTACTGAAATTTGAAATCTATTCTTGCGACATATACCATTTATCACATTTTCAATATGGTACTTCCGATGATATACAGATTTTCGCTTCATTTTATACAAATTATTATGAAAGTCAACGTACTCCTTACAATAATCATAACCATGGACTGAACCACAATTTAGACAAACATTTTCACCATCATCGTTAAACATTCTCTGATTATCACAGCAAGGTGCTTTCACACTTTTAACAACTTTGACCAATAGCTGATCACAAAAAGAACATGTGAACTCTCCCATATTCTTTAATTCATTGTGGATTACTGAATTACAACTCATTCTATAATATTATGTGAGATATTATTTCTTTATGCAACTAACACATGACGTCACGTGAGAAATAATAGCTATAGGCGATGACTCATTTCCTGTTTTCCGAGAATGTCACGCTTGGTGATTTTCCGAGAATGTCACGCATTTTATGAGGTATGCAGACCTTGGCTCCATCAGATTGAACAACTATAGATTCCATCAAATTAAATAACTATATATTCCATCAAATTAAATAAATATATATTCCATCAAATTAAATAACTATATATTCCAGAATACGAGACCAGATTTGGGGAAAACGAAATCAATTGATTTCGTACCCCCAAACACTATACTACTTAGGGGCTTCGACTGAGGCCCCCGAACCAACCTTAGATCCGCCCCAGGAAATACAGAAATGACAAAAAACGAAAATCGAAGTTCAAATTCCGGTTTTCAATGTTTTAAGAAAACGAAAAACAAAAATCGAAGTTTGAATTCCGTTTTTCAGTGTATTAGGAAAACGGAAAACGAAAATGGAAGTTCGAATTCCGTTTTTCAATGTCGTAGGAAAACGGTTGGCACTAAGGTTCACGCACTCCTCCCATTTGGTTAAATATGTAACAAACATAAATACACTACAATTTTTTGAACTCTTCCAGTTTTCAGTGTTAAAGACGTAACGTCCTCTGTTTTTGCAAGCACAAAACTCACAAAGAATTACAGCTCGTAATGACTGACTTACACCATCATAAGTTTTCATATCTCAGTGAATTTCACCTTATAATCTCTCACATGATAACCTATTCTAGCAAATTTGCTCTTTCATTCCGTTACGGCGTTTAGTTTTGTAATAAGTCAACAGGAGCCAAGGTTCTTGACAGACTTTATTGTGCAATGCAACATGGCCGACTCACACGAGCGAAGACCACCTAACCTACTAAGAATCATGGGTATGTCACGTCACGTCACATCATAAGCATGTCACGTTAGAGCATGTGGGATAACACGCCCTCTTCTTACGAAAATCATCTAACTAAGTACGTGTCATAAAGTTACTCCAAGAAGATTGGAGAAATGAACATGAACCGATAATGTCAATAGTTCCATATGCAAGCATTGTCACTACTGTTGAAAGTCCCTATGGGCTGTGCTTGTTTACAGCAACGGGTACTCGGCACCTATGATAAGAAAACAATTTGAAGTGAGCGTGACATCAATCGATCAGTCTGAATATCTGGCAGGTCGACGAACAGTTCGGCCACTACGAGTTACAGTTTGAAGTTTAGGCAAACTGGGCAATCAGGTGACCGAAGGTGACTGTGATGTTGTAAGTACCTGGGGAACAAGTTTCTATAGCATCAAAAAAGAAAGTAAACATTTAGTCAATACCAGGTTATGATTATTATGATTATTCGTTTGTAGGTACCTGAATGAAAACCAACTGAAGAAACTGCCCAAAGGTGTCTTTGATCATAATAAAGGGCTGCAGTGGCTGTAAGTGTATTTCTTGATTAGTAATCATTTCCTCCAAAGCGACACTGAACAGCGATATCGTTAAGACGCTCCAGGAAATGCAAAAAGCTGGTTTTCAGAAATTTGGGGACATACTTGGCAAACCCGATTTAGCTTTCTCTAATTTAAAGTTACACGTTGGTTGTAAAATGAATTACAGTCTCGTAAAACTATATGTAAAAACTCTGACATGTGAAAAATAATCACAATTGAAAATACTCACAACAATGACTTGTACGTAGATGCAAAGGAAGGCCAGAGGAAATTGAAAGAAGTCTAAGCGCATTTCTTTCTGAAGTGTCATCACCAGATAGCAGCTCCAGAAATGTCAAGGGAGGTGGAAGGCCTCTTGTGTTGTAGAGTTTCTATTCAGTACTGAATTTCTCAGTTCCTGTATGCTTCCCAATGCGTGTACCTTAGTGCCAACCGTTTTCCTAGGACATAGGAAAACGGAATTCGAACTTCCATTTTCGTTTTCCGTTTTCCTACGGTATGGGAAAACGGAATTCGAACTTCCATTTTCGTTTTCCGTTTTCCTAACACATTGAAAAACTTAATTCGAACTTCGATTTTCGTTTTACGCTTTCTTAAGACATTGAAAAACGGAATTTGAACTTCGATTTTCGTTTTTCGTTTCCGTATTTTTGTCGTTTCTGTATTTCACATAAACCGGAAGAGGGTCGGCCCTTCCTGTGAATGAGCACAAAAAAATGAAATCATTATGGAGTTACAAATCACGGAATGAAATTGCTTTTTAGGTCCCACTATAGCCTGCGAATACAGCCGTCTCTCCGCGCTCCGAACGCTTGCCGCGTAGAGACGGCTGTATTCGCAGGCTAGTGCCACTATTAAGTTAAAACATTTCAATAGGCTGTTTAGACCTAGATAACTGTATAAATTTAACGTAAATATCGCCTTTCTCTAAATATCTTGAAATATGTTTCTAAATATCTCGAAAAAGTTTTAAATATCTCAAAAATATCTGGCTTTATTTTCGTAAATATTACAGTAACAACCTCAAAAAGTAGCCTGTCTTCTAAAATAGCAACACAAATTTCAGCATGTCAGCAAATGTCCTTGTACAGAATACAACAAAACTCTAAACGATTGTACATAAAGTCGGCCTTAGACTTATTTCGGTACCCAACAGCCTCCAAGAAGACTAGGGCAATTCAGTTACAAGCAGAGTTAACGGTTATTTACTCAAAGCATAGCGCTGCCTCTACGCGGTCTAAAAGGGACACTATTGTATGGTTGGTGTGTGCGTTAGCAGCCGGTTCATAGGGTACGTCAACTGGAACTGCAATCACTGCATCTGACCTTTCAGCATCAGCATCCGCCATTCTGTTGAACAGGCAATCGCTAACATAAGACACATGGCATATATTATAAATGGAGAAAACCGTTGAATCTGATTACTGCAGGCCTATATGAGGAGATTTGTTTGAATTTCTGTCACTGTAATGCCAATGCCCTAATTAACATTGAACTAAGTAGCTTTCTTTCTTAATTACCCTAGGAAGAAAACATGATTTGAATAATTTCTCCTCATCAAATTCCAAATATAATTTTTTTCTAAATATCATGAGACGTTCTAAATATCCCAAAATCCTCTAAATATCTCAAAAATAATAATAATAAAAAACTAAAACTGATATTTGTATCTAGGCCTAAGGCTTTTCATGATTCGATCATGATAGATTCGGGTGACGGTTTTTGATTACCTCGAGATCAGAAGGTCCTCATTGATAGCTGTTATTTAAATTTCCGAAATAAGAAAACGGCGCGAAAAAAGACTTCATCAAAGGATATTTTCTAAGGTGATCATCTTGTTTGTTATCATCCGTGGTTTGTTAGCGACAGGAAGTGCCAAATTCTTCCGGTTCAAGTGAACTAGGATTCATACAAGGATTTATATAAAGGAGGTTGGAATATACGACCGCTAAAGGCGGGAGCGTCTAGGGGGTGGTGGGGGGAAACATGCTCCCTGGGAAATTTTGAAATCTTGGAATCAACCAGTTGTGTCAAAAGGAAGGAAAATGCAAAAGAGATCGACATTATTTTATCGATGCGTATTCGAGACTATATTTACAAATCTATGTTAATTTCAGTTGATGTGACTTTAGCAATTGGGGTCAGCGGGCTAAACAGGCTTTCTTTTTTATGTAACTTTATGCTTCATAAAAAAAAACTGAAGAAACAAGCATCTAACCCTAGCAAGAAGCACACCAAAGCTTATCTTAGCGCCCCCAGTGATGCATGCCGGACTGCAGATCCAAAAAACGCTCAATTAGCGGCCGTGAGCGACATGCTCTATTGTCTTTATTGTTCTACATTACCAGGTCTTGCCTTATATTAATTTTTTCACCAGAATTCTGTAGTAACCGAAAGTTTTTAGACGTTAATGTCTTAATTTTAGGGGCTTCGACTGAAGCCCCCGAACCAACCTTAGATCCGCCCCAGGAAATACAGAAATGACAAAAAACGAAAATCGAAGTTCAAATTCCGGTTTTCAATGTTTTAAGAAAACGAAAAACAAAAATCGAAGTTTGAATTCCGTTTTTCAATGTATTAGGAAAACGGAAAACGAAAATGGAAGTTCGAATTCCGTTTTTCAATGTCGTAGGAAAACGGTTGGCACTAAGGTTCACGCACTCCTCCCATTTGGTTAAATATGTAACAAACATAAATACACTACAATTTTTTGAACTCTTCCAGTTTTCAGTGTTAAAGACGTAACGTCCTCTGTTTTTGCAAGCACAAAACTCACAAAGAATTACAGCTCGTAATGACTGACTTACACCATCATAAGTTTTCATATCTCAGTGAATTTCACCTTATAATCTCTCACATGATAACCTATTCTAGCAAATTTGCTCTTTCATTCCGTTACGGCGTTTAGTTTTGTAATAAGTCAACAGGAGCCAAGGTTCTTGACAGACTTTATTGTGCAATGCAACATGGCCGACTCACACGAGCGAAGACCACAAAAAAAATAACCTACTAAGAATCATGGGTATGTCACGTCACGTGACATCATAAGCATGTCACGTTAGAGCATGTCGGATAACAGTTTTACCCATGATTTTCATTGGAATTAAATTTTGTTGAGGCAATTCATAACTGCTCAGCTGGTGTAATTTAAAACTTATGGATAAAGTACTTATCTCCCTTTACAAAACATAAATGAGGTATTAGTCTGTGTGCATTGCGAAATACAACTGAACGTTTTGATTTCACTTTTAAATGCCACTTCTTCGTGTATGTAAAATCTTTTGAATGTATGTGTACTGTATGAGTCATTCTTTTATATATAATTTAAGGATTTGTATGTATGTGTGTATTTATGTATGTATTTATGTCCGTATGCAGTAAATAGAAAACGTCAATGTATATATAATCGCAGATTATAATTGTCAAGTCTATTTATTCTAGGTAAAATGTTTGTATCTAAATGTAGCCTTTCACTGTTCGTTGTGTGTTGAGAATTAAAAGAAGTGAATAAAAAATAAATCAAAAAAATACAACAAATTCTTCGTGACCAATTTATGACGAGTGAATCATCACTTCAAATTATATTCTTGGCTGCCTTCACGCTTTTCACTGAACGATTCTTTGATGATGGTAGTAGCAAAAAGTTATGAATACATGAATTTGGCCTAATAACGAAGAAACATAAAAAAGAAGGGTCATATGTTCCACAACTCGAGTCTTTTTGTCATGTATGGTGAAAACCATGTATCGAAGGTCAAGCAGCATCTCTGAATGAAACCGTCTGACCACAGTTCACTTAAATGATTTTAACCGAGTTTTATCGTGTAATTTAATTCGCACTCACGTAGTCAAGCCTTTTCCCGTAAACGCTATGCGGAGAAAGTAATACAGTAAAATTGTACAGCGAGAAAAAGAAACTGAAGGAAAGTCACTGTTTATATTCGGGATCTTTCGCATTGAATATAAAACATTGCTACAGTATCTATGATTTCAGTCAAGTTCCATATCCATAAAGTCTTAAACTTTTTTAGCAGCCCATTCTGGATAGCGAGGAAGAATAAGAAACGTTAGAAGCAACTGAGCACAACTTGTCCCGCCGGAGATATTCAATCAAATGTAACACACAGAGAGAAATAAGCCGTCTAAGCTGGCCAGGATTTTACAACGAGGTACTGAATCAGCAATTGAAATGCAGTTTTGCCACCGTGAGAATACAGCTCAGGCCGGTTAGCTCAGTGGTAGAGCACCGGACTAGCGTTCGGGAGGTCGGTGGTTCAAACCCGGTCGGACCAACACTCAGGGTCTTTAAATAATTGAGGAGAAACTGCTGCCTTTGTAATAACATCTGCAAATGGTTAGACTTTCTAGTCTTCTCGGATAAGGACGATAAACCGTAGGCCCCGTCTCACAACTCTTCACAATTGATTCTGTGGGACGTAAAAGAACCCACACACTGAAAAGAGTAGGGGACGTAGTTCCCGGTGTGGTGGTCTATCTCTCATCTGATGATTAAATGCTCGGAGATATTAGCTGCACAAGCTACTCTAAAATCCGAGGGTAAATAATGTGATGTATGTATGTATGTATTTATACAAAGTGAAGATCACGTCATAGTTTCCTTAGAAGTTGCCAAGCTAACGCTTTTATTGACGTCACATTTCACTGTTGCTGGAACCGCAGTTGGACCACAGCAAAAACATCATTTCGTCAGAAAAAAAAGTCTTTTTCGTTTGATGGGCGTTAAAATAAAAGAGAACTCGCGATGATAAGGATTACAACTCCGAAATTGACAATTTGTCAGTTTCAGAGTTAAAAACCAAAACCACAAACAAACCAAAAATGTATAAAAGACATAACAAAATAAAACAAAAATTAATAGACTGGCCAAATGACTGATAAACTAAATCGTAACTGCCTACAAACCAACTATTTTCAAAATAGTAAAGGGGGCGTCCACATATTCCAAATTGCCCCGCTTAACTGGAAGTTAAGGGGGGAGGGGTAAGGAGAGCTCTTCATAAGAGAGCTCTGCATTTTGAGCAGAAAACAAAATTGTTCATTTCCTTTTTTTAAGAACAGAACATAAAAAGATAACTGTAGTTCAGTAGAAAATGATGTTAAAATAAGAACAAATGGGTGTACACTGTGATCCTCTAGTTTGTCACAATAAAGACATTTGTAACTGAAGTTAATACAAAGTCTCCGTCCAGGATTTGAAACGTCAATTACATTTACAACTTTTTTCCCTTATAGACTCTTGAATCAGAGACCCGTTATTACCGCTTTTCAATTTTTTAACAACAGCGTCCGACACTGGATTTAATATCATAGCCTGTACTTTTGCCACTTTACTTTGCTGTCTTCTCACACAGAGTGAGTTGTTTTGACATATTCTCTTCACCATAAATAATAGAAACCTGGAGCTAAAAACAAAACTCGGAAGCAGACAATCACCATTACTTTTCTTGTACGTGTGATTGCGAGTATTTGCGACGAGGACGACTGAACCACGATGTAGCTGACAAACTTGGACCAAACTACACACCGAAACTACTTTATTAGGAACGTTCCGAACGCGTCCGAGTACAACTCCTTTGATTACAATGACTTGTTGATTTTACAGACTTGTCGATTCGATTGAGATGTTGTTGAGATGACTAAGATGATTGAGATGGTTCCACTAGAAGAGAAAAAAGTTACAACACTGATAAGTGAAAGAGAACGCTAATAAAAAGGAAGTGGCTAAACAAATGAACTTACAAATGTTTCCTAGCAGTAGTTTGAAACGAAAACTTGACCGCTGAGCTTTAACTTGAACTAGAGCTTTGACGAGTAGAATATTCTGGTTGACTTGACCGCGGATTGAAAAGACTGCACTGAAAGGTTGAGGCGCGAAAACTCTAAAATATGTGAGCCCACGTGAGTTAAAGTATGCTTGTATGCTTGACTAAGCACGGAATGTAGAAAAGCACGTTTGAATCTAACATTTCCGGTCCTTAAATGCGCTAACGAAGCATTTACACTAGTGCACAACGGATTCAAACGTTAAAATAAGCAGCAACAGATCCGAATACTTCATGCAACTGTTCAAACAGGACAGTCAATCAACGCAAGCTTGCTCTGAGCCATTTATCTTCTCAGAAACTTCGTCTGCAGCTTCCAGTAAGACTATCTTGTCGATGGGACGTTCCAGTACAGTAGACTTGGTCTTCAACGTCACGCTTCTGACAAAGCCATCTTTCTTGTTCCTCTTCACCTCTACAATGCGACCAAGCGGCCACAAGCCCCTCGGAGTCTTCTTATCTGCTAGAAGTACAACATCTCCAATCTGGAAATTTAGCATTGGCCTGGACCACTTTTGCCTCACTTGTAGACCGGGGAGATATTCCTTCATCCATCTGCGCCAAAAAACATCCGATAAGTACTGAACCTGGCGCCACCTCCGTCGAGAGTAGAGATCTTCCCTTGTAAAGGTACCAAGAGGTAGCGACGGTCCAGACCGCAGCAGAAGGAGGTGGTTAGGGGCTAGCGGTTCTAGGTCTCGGGCATCGTCAGAAACCTTCGTCAAGGGCCTACTGTTGACTATGGCCTTCACTTCACACATTAGGGTTGCCAGCCCTTCGTCATCAAGAACCTGCTCTCTAACCAGTGCGTTCAACACCTTACCGACTGTCCGTATGCAAACATTCCCACGCGCCACCGTGATGCGAACCGGTAGGGGGGTGGAAACCACTGAACATTTCTTTGAAGGAGGAAGTCTGCGATTTTCTCTTGATTCCAGTTGTTGATGGCGCGTCTAAGCTCAATTTCTCCTGACACGAAATTCCCACCGTTGTCAGAACGCACCTGCTCCAGGGTTCCTCTCCTTTCAACGAAGCGTCTGAAACTGTTTAAGAAGGAATCGGTATCCAAACTTTGGAAGACCTCAATGTGGACCGCACGTACCACCAAACATGTGTAAAGTACACCATATCGTTTGACTTCGCTTCTTCCACGACGGATCAGAAATGGGCCGAAACAGTCAACGCCGACATAAGAGAAGGGTGGCTTGTCTGGGGTAAATCTGCCATCTTCTGTTTGCCAATCCGGGCCTGTCTTCTCTTGCAATCAAAACAAACACTAAGAGACTTTCGCACCACTGCTCTGGCACCAACAACCCAATTTTTTTCTCTTAACAGACTTAGGACGTGTTCCACTCCTGAATCCCCGGAAACGTGGTGATAGTGACGAATGATAAGGGTGACAACGTGGTGGGACTTGAGCAGTATTATGAGATGCTCATATCTGGATGGAAAAGTCAATTAGCTAGCCTCCCTCCGACGCGCAACAGGTCCTCCGCCAATCGTGGGTCGAGCAAGATGATTTTGCTTGATTTTCTGAACTGTCGTTTTGACTTTGGTTCACCCGTCGGAGCCGCAGAATCTGCCCCTTCCAGTGTGACAACTTGTTCTTCAAAACTCTCTCTTTGGACTTGTCGTATGATTTCCCTCTTAGCATCCTTTAACTCATTAAGGGTAATTTGATCTATTTTCATTTTCTCAGTATTCGTGGCGTGACCAACTCTGCTTCGCCTGACTGCAACTCGGAGCCTAGTGCGGTAACGTAACACCCATGCAATGAACTTCTTCAACCGATACCACGAGGAGAAGCGCTCGAAGATCTTGTTCATCGACCCTTCTTGGATTTCTGCTGATAGAGCGAGTACCTCGGCCGTCCTCTTGACTTCCGGGTCGCCGCTTGAAACCACAGGGACTGTAAAAGGCCACACAGGCTAGGCAGACTCTGGCTTCCAAAGAAAGTCAGGACCTCTAAGCCATCGACCGTTGTACATCAGCTCTGCTGCCGAGAGGCCCCGCGATTCATCATCTGCAGGGTTCTGGTGGGTACCAACATGTCGCCACTGAGAAGGAGATGTTACCTCCCTTATTGCCGCCACACGACTCGCTACAAAGTTATGAAACCGCTTGCTCTCATTGTTGATGCAACCCAGCACGCAAGCGCTGTCGGTCCAGAACACGGACTGGTTGACCTGTATGTAAATCTCCTGCCTAACCATATGGTCTAATCGGATTGCTAAAACGGCTGCGCTCAGTGCTAGTCGAGGAATAGTCAGCTGTTTAAGAGGGGAGAGCCGGGACTTACCAATAAGAAATGAACAGTAAATGTCGCCTTGTGTGTTCGTAATGCGAAGATATGAAACAGCACCATATGCAAACTGACTGGCATCAGCAAAATGGTGAATTTGACAGGATGCAACCTCTCTTAAGTCGGCCGGCTTGAGGCAACGCTCAACTTTGAGTGATTCTAGCCTTGGAAGATCTTCAACCAAGCCTGCCAGGCAGCTAGGTCTACATCAGGAACTGGGCCATCCCAACCTAAACCTTTTCGGCAGAGATCCTGCAATACGCATTTAGCCAGAAGGATGAACGGCGCAGCAAGCCCCAATGGGTCATAGACCGAAACTTACGATGGAGAGAATTCCCCGCCGAGTAGAGGGCCTGTACTTCAGCGTTATCCTAAAGCCAAAGGTGTCCGACTCAACATCCCATCTTACTCCCAATGCACGTTCGATAGGTAGCTGATCAAGAAGATGATCCTTCACTGACACTGCTCTCACTGATATCGGAACTGACTCAATGACCTTTCTCGAGTTTGAGATCCATTTGGTCAGACGAAAACGTCCCTTAGAAAGCAACTCGCGAAGATATGACACAAGTGGTATAGCGTCGACTTCGGTTCGTACAGACTTGAGGCAATTATCGACATAGAAATTTCGCCTGACTGTGTCTATCACCTCCACGCTAAATGCTGCTTGGTTGTCGTCCGCGGTGCGCGGCAAGGCAAAATTAGCACAACTAGGGGAAGAGGTTGCACCAAAGAGATGTACCAACATCTGGTGTTCCGCTGGATCACTGTTCAAGTCATTTCCTGACCACCAAAGGAAACGGAAGGCGTCGCAGTCCTTAGGGCTCACATACACCTGATGGAACATTCCTTCAATGTCGGCCATCATCGCTACGAGCTCTTGACGGAAACAGGTCAGAACGCCAACCAAGTTGTTAGTTAAATCAGGACCCTGTAAGAGCTAAAAATTTAGAGATACTCCATTGTATTGAGCTGCACAACCAAAGATCACACGGATTATATCTGGCTTGTTGGGGTTTGTGACTGGATGGCGCGGCAGATACCAAGCTGGAGCAACAGGGTGTCCCAGTCGATTCTCAGGCACTCTCCGTGCATTTCCACTCTCGAAGAGGCTGTCCATGAATAATGTATACTTCGAGTGTAGGTCGGGGTTCTTAAGGAATCTTCTGCGCAGTAACTTCAAGCGGTGTTCTGCCAAGGATCGGTTGTTCGGCAAACAAGGCTCTTCTTCCCTCCATGGCAGGGCTATCTCGTAATGACCCTTTTTCAGGCAGATGGACTCTTTCATAATGGTTAATGCACGCATGTCCTCCTTCTACATTGCTGGCCTATCGTCATAGATTGAGTCACAGAATTCACAATTGCGGAACATGCGGAACTGTTGACTGAGTTCTTTGTCGGCTTTGATGAGGTTGGCTGACGGCTGAGGTCCTCCCATCCTTCCTACAGGTCCGTTCACTGTCCACCCGAATACGGTCCTAGTCGCGAAAGGGCCTTGGCCTTGACCCGTTCGCACCTCCAGGGGCTCCAAGGCTTTAGGGACGTCGCACCCTATCAGCAAGTCAATCTCTGAGTCGATAATAGGAATTTGGATGCCTCTAAGATAGGGGAACTTTGATAAATCTTCCTGACGTGGGATGCTGTCTTTGCTATCAGGGAGGGCTGGAACGGAGAACACTGTGGGAAGCTCGACTAGGGTATTCTCGTCAAGGTCGAACACTTCTAGGCTGAAAAGAGCACACTCGGTGATGCAGTAGTACTTGCCAAGGGTAGTCAGTGAAAGTTGCGTTTTCTCTCCTTCCATGCCCAGGATCCGCATGAGCTTGTGGGTACAGAATGCGGTATTCGATCCACCACCTAGAGAGGCATACGTTAAGACAGACTTATTCGAACCTCCCGCCTTAACCTTTACTGGAACTATTGGCAAAGCGGTGACTGAGTGGCCGGCCCCAATCAAGGCACATTGTCCATCGACGATGATGTGACTGTTCTACGCTTCGCTGACACCACCTTCCTTCTGATATCGCGGGACCATCCCCACTAACGTTTCCATTGGATGAAGGCTGTTCATCTCCTCGTATATCCCGATTCGAATGAAGGTACGTCGAGTGCTTGAATTTACATTCGGAAATCTTGCAGAAGCTGGATTTGGAACACGCCCTTACAAAATGACCAGGAAGGAGGCAGTTAACACAAAGGCCATTCTCACTAAAAAACCGATAGCGTTGCTCTACTGAAAGCATCTTGAAATCTCTGCAGCGAACCAGGACGTGATTGTTCTTGCATAAAGGGCACTTGGGAGACTCTCTCATTGCTCCAGCTGCATTTGTGGAAACGTTCACGGACGAATTAGCAGCAACTCGATGGCCTCCCGTACCAACCCAAGTGGCAAACTTGACCCCCTTTCGGCTCCTGAGCCCCTTAGAATCCTTGCTGTTCGCCTTTGGGTCTCCATACACATTCCCAAACACAGGATGACCCAGTACATGCGCCTTTGCCTCCACAAACTTTGCCAAGTCTGAAAGCGTAATCTCTCTCCGAATATTGTTCGTAATATCATCCGCAACATCGCGCCATTTCTGTCTCAATGGGAGAAGCAATCTTTTTACAACCTCCTGTAAACTGTCAGGATTCTCGATCTTGTTGAGGTAACCAATCTGTTGCAGAGTGTTTTTACAGCTTGCAAGCAAAACTGAGAATTTCTGGAGGGCAGTGCTGTCTTCATGCTTTACAGGTGGGTCATTGATTACCCGATCCATCAGGGCGGTTGCTATTTAGTAGTCTTCGCCGTATCTCTTCTTTAGTAGACGTCGTGCTTCAGAATACCCCTCGTCAGGCTTCATTGGTAGACAGCTCTTCATTAAAACCTGGACATCTCCACGAGTATATTGGATAAGGTAGTACAACCGGCCTTGCTATCTGTAGTCTTCGCTTCAATCAGATTCTCGAACGACCGCACAAAGTTACAGTAGTTAGCAGGATCTCCATTAAACACTTGCACCTCAGTGCTGGGCAGTGAGAGAGTCAAAGACAGTCTGTGCTGTTGGCTAAGCAACTCTTGCAATTGGAGGTCGCAGGACTGCTGGAAGAACATAAGCCGTTCGTTGTACTGCTGCTGATCCCTTTGGATGCGTATCAATTCTTGTAGAAACTTCTCTCCGGTGGACGATCCAGCCGAAGATGGACTGTCTCCAACATTATCGGGGGAACGTCCCCAACAACTCTACTTGAGAAAGGCAGTTGGGAGACCTGTGGATAAAGTACTGCATTGTCCTCACGCTGCCGCTCTCTGCTCTCGAATTCGGAAGAAATCGGGACAGAAGCTGTATTTGTAGCAACCTTTGGGCCCAAGGGGTGAGGCAATTGAGGAGGGTAAGGCTGCTCAAGTTGGGATGCCTGTTGAGGTGCATATGGCTCCTTAGGAGGGCGTGGCTGATAAAGTGGGTGTGGCTGTTGGCCCCACAAGAGAGATGGCACCTGGGAATGAACTCTAGACGACCTTCCGACGCCAGAAGCTTCCAGATCGGCAACAGCATAAGTTCGCTTTTCAGCCTCTACCTTAGCGATTTCCGTTTTCAGAGCCAATGCACGTTTCCTTTGATCAAGGCGTAATCTAGCTTCTTCATGAAGTTGTTGTTGCTTTGACTCTTCTTGTTTAAGGCGCAATTCTTCATCCTGTAAGGCTTGTTGCTTGCGTAACGAAGCCGCCTCTGCTGTCAAAGCTGCTCTTTTAACTGCTACAACCAATCTTGGGCTTTGAACGTGCCGAGCTGAGGAGCCGCCCACCGATCTCCGCAAGGACGCGAGGGAGGCGAGAACGTGATCCCTCGTAAATGATGGAATCTTCTGGCTGAACAGCGCTATCTGCATTCACATAATATTCTGCGCGGGCCTTCACGATCCACTGGTCGAGTGTTGAAAGTTGTCAATCCTTTTGCATTCACTCAAGTAATAATCTTGTGAATCCAGTATATCATCCTCGTCGCTCAGCAATGCGTGATAACTATAGTGAGCTGATTTGAAGGCATCAACGGTTTTGCTGAATTCTTGGGCGATAGAGGACCTCTCTTCAAAGGACAGCGAGTGTGACATACCTACAGTAATTGCATCAATTTTCTTGGTAATGTTACCCTTTCCAGCTCGTCTGCTTCTACGAAAACGGAGTAAACTTTCATTCCGAACACCTTCCCGATCGAGCGTGACATTCGGTTGAACTCGGCGACGAGTAGTGCGACCTTCCGTTAAACTCTGTTCTGCTGAGTTGACGTCTTGGTCTATTGCACAGCAATCGAAGATTAGAGCGAACAGTCTCAAGCTCCAGATGGCAAGAAAGACGGAGGAAACATTTTCGAACAAATGTATCTGACAAACTTGGACCAAACTACACACCGAAACTACTTTATTAGGAACGTTCCGAACGCGTTTGAGTACAACTCCGTTGATTACAATGACTTTTTGATTTTACAGACTTGTCGATTCGATTGAGATGTTGTTGAGATGATTGAGATGAATAAGATGATTGAGATGGTTCCACTAGAAGAGAAAAAAGTTACAACACTGATAAGTGAAAGAGAACGCTAATAAAAAGGAAGTGGCTAAACAAATGAACTTACAAATGTTTCCCAGCAGTAGTTTGAAACGAAAACTTGACCGCTGAGCTTGAACTTGAACTAGAGCTTTGACGAGTAGAATATTCTGGTTGACTTGACCGCGGATTGAAAAGACTGCACTGAAAGGTTGAGGCGCGAAAACTCTAAAATATGTGAACTCACGTGAGCTAAAGTATGCTTATATGCGTGACTAAGCACGGGATGTAGAAAAGCACGTTTGAATCTAACACACGAGGGGTGGCGATTAATACTAACACTGGTTGTTTCACGTAATATCCTTCCCGCAAACTATCGTATTGAATTTAGTTGTCTCCAGAAAAACATGGGATTGCGAAATTCCAAGTGGACATTAAGGGGGGGGGGGGGGGGGGTCCTGACCTTAACGTCCAGTTGACGTTAAGCGGGGCAATTTGGAATATGTCGACGGCCCCGAATAGTAGTGCTGTTGAAACAGTGAGATTTCAAAATATAGCCTGCGTTGCAGCCGGACTTGCCACTCGAACGCTTGAAAACCTAGATATAGTGAATACCGGGGGTTTGCACTGTCTGCGACGCAGGCAATCAAAATAATGCTATCCCCTTTGATCGCAATGAAGAGCAATAACACTTGACACAAGACCCAAGTGTAAGACTTGACTCAAAGATCTGCCAAATCGGCTATAGTTCGAGTCTATCAATATGCTGGTTGCTTTGACCACCTTATTGATTTTGATACTTGATTTTGACGTATGAGAAATATACTTTTGGCTCCTTTACTTGACACACATATTGCACGGAGAGTGTGAATCAAAGTAGCCTGCGTGTCAGGCGCTAGAAAGGGAAAGGGAAGGGTTAAAACAGGCGCGCGAAGAGAGGAGAGCCCGCTAAAAACTTGCCCTGTTTCGCGCGACAGCCCGCTTTTTCCCTCTTCGCTTGATTTCTCTTTCTAGAGCCTGTCACGCAGGATAGAATCACAGCCGCGAGAAATTGGTGAGTGATACCACACTGCATGCGCGCTTATTACCAGAGGCAACACCGGGCTGGTAGCTGTGTTTAGCTGTCATTTATTTCATCTGTCATACTAGCTATATCCCAGCATTTAACTTCAATCCTCAGTACGCCTTGACTCCTAAGACCCCTTCTTCTGGGTTTGTCATTTAAGCAAATCCTGCGGGAACAAATTACTAAGTTAAAAGACACTAGAGGCATTCGATAAAAGAAAAAAAGAGGCTACAATTAGCCTAAACTCGGGCTAGCAAAAATAGTATTGTATCCCTAATTTAGCGCTAAACAAAAGAACAGAGAGAAGCCTGTCTTTCTTACATTGAACACATTGGGCTTAGCTTGTGTTGGAGTCTATCTCTTTAGGCCCCTATAAAAATATATAACCCTCTAAAATTACAAAATTGCTTTACAGCTCAACCATTGAGAACAATAATTATAACACTTATAAAAAATATTTCTAAAAGAAGAAGAAAAAGAGAAACGAAAAAAAAAAAAAAAAAAAGGAAAAAAAAAAAGCCCGCGATACATGCCACAAAAAATAAATAAATAAATAAAAATCAAACCCGGGATAGCCGCGTCAGATGGGGGAATATTGACCTCTAGCCCACGACCGAGGTTCATCGTGATATACGATGATAAAAATAGTGTATTGATTCCAACAAAACTGAGCACACTTGTTTTCGCTTCGATGGATAATTATTTGAGAAAGGAAACGCTTATCAAACGATGTAGGATTTTTTTTCGCATAAACGTTAATGGAGTCGCTGTGAAATGTGAGGAGAAAATAATCAGCAGAGTGAAACTGTTTACAAATACGTCAATTCAGGGTCATTTCAAACATAAGAAATTAAGAAACGTTTCTGCGGTCAGTTTCAAGTTATGAAAATAAAAACTAATCGCTTATCATTCAAAAACTAATGTCCAGAAATTGAGATATTGTGGAAAATAGTAAATAAACTACCTGCCAAAGTCTCAGGGGTGTATGATATTCCGTACTTGAGTTATTTAACAAAATTTACATCTCGATGGAGCGCACACGGGGAAACACGGCAGTCCATCTGGAGTTAAGTTTGGTCATGTTAAACGCTTTCTTCTCGCAGTTGAACTTGCAAACATTCGTATAGACACTTCTCTCAACATATTGGTTGTTCAAACTTCAAAGACACAAGATGAATCGACGTTTTCCGATACGTGACAACGGGCATCATTCTTGTTGTTGTGAGTTGTTATTTTTAGTAAGGGCTTGCGCAGAAACGCCGGAAGTGAGCTTTGCGGAAGAAACACGACGACGAAAAATGAAGCCCATTTTAAACCTCGAGCTTTTTACTAGCCCGAGCAACAAGGAACATGTAGCTCCCTTTGTCGGTCTTCTTCTCTTTCCCTCTGCGCACTTCGGACTGTGTGCAAAACCCGGACTGAGTATAAAATGAGGTCTGAAGGCAGTGGGCTAGGTAGAAAACGCGGGCTGAGTACAAACACCGTGCACAAAGTGGGTGTGGACAAAACGTGACATAGGCCATAGTGTAGGCCATGGCCAACCCTATGGCATACCGGTGGTCAATTGTTTTAAAACTCGGTTCAGCATTGCTGGAAACCTGTGTAAACGTTCTCCGTCAATCGTTCATACCTTCGACTGTCTTATACTATACTTTATTTCGAAATACCTAGAATAGACATTAAGAAAAAGGAAACCCAGAGGTTAACCCTATATTAAGGATCTCCAAGCAATAAATAAAAAAATATACATCACTACAGTATTAAATAAAAAATATATACATCAACGAAAAAACTAGTTATTATAAAAATATATAAAAGTCACATAAATATCATTAAAAAAGTATATTAAATAAATATTTATGTGTTTCTTCAATCTTAGTTTAAACTTGTTGACATTTGGACTATCATGGCAATTGATTACATTACTTGGAAGATCGTTCCAAAACTTGAATATTTATAGCGATTCAGTTTTGCGAGTTTAGTTTGTATCTTATATGGATGGTTGGATCTTGTCTTAGTGCTCCTGCACAGTTCAAAATAATCACCGGAGTTTAGACCATTCAGATTGAATACGGTCTTGTAGCACTCCACCAGAGATAGAAATTCCCTCCTTCGTTCTTAAGAGTTCCATTTAAGTATTTTACACCTGTCCTCATACGCCATCTCCTGTCGTCTTTGGCCTAGGGCGATTCGCGAAGCTCTTCTTTGCACCTTCTCAATTTCATGGATGTCTTTGGCTAGGTGTGGTGACCACACCGGGAAAGCGTATTCCAGTATTGGACGGACCAGGGTTTATACAAAATTGAAAAGGTATCCTTATTTTACTACCTACTGTGCTTTTACGTAGGCCAAGCACCTTGTTTGCTTTGTGAACTGTTTCTTCAACATGTTTTGGCCAGCTCAGGTCACTCGCCATGGTAACTCCAAGATCTTTATAACTGGAGACTTGCTACTGTGAGGAGCTTTTGTCTTTATTATGAGAGATTCTCACGACCTCACATTTGCTAGGGTTAAAATTTTACCTGCCAGCGGTCCGCCCATAGATCGAGGGTGGTTAGATCTGATTGTAAAGTAATAGAATCTTCCAAATTATTTATCTGTCGATAGATTTTAGTGTCGTCAGCAAATAACTTGGCGGTAGAGGTAATGATGTAAGGTATGTCGTTCACGTAAATAAGGAACATAATCGGCCCCAGTATTGAGCCTTGAGGGATGCCAAATATAACAGGCGACCATTCGGAGGACGATCCACGTAGCAGTACTCTTTGTTTTCTAGGCGCCGTTTTGCTTAAATTTTCTAAGCAGACTGGTGGTAGGACTGAATTCGGAATATTTTATACCTTTAAATTCTATTTGAATTAAATGTTTTCAAAAATTCCAAGACAAGCACGTCTCCTGAGATATGTAAACTTTGGGAATACTTCAACTAATCGCTGTTCGCCGTTCCCATGGTAATGCACTTGCATTTGATTCTGTTCATTCTGTCCCAAATTATGTTTTCCTGTCGCAATTTCCAAAATGTTCTTTGAAGAAAAGCTCGAGGAGAGAAAAAAATCATCGGAGCTGAACTTACTTTCCATTTTTGTTCAAAAGTATGTACGAATAAACACCTGATGTGCTCTGACCTGACCACCAGGCGTAACGCCGCATAACGCAAGTTGACCAAAATAAATAATATAAAGTTTACATTGTTGACAGATTCAACGACAGGAAAACTTGAAGCCTTCAGTATCAAAATAATTACGTTTCATATCGTAAAGGCTATGGGCAGGTGTAGTACATGCTTGGGTACTACATTATTACACTCTGGTTTGGATCCTTCAGTCATCGCGGGTTCGCGCAATTGACAAAAACTGGGATCCAGTTCGCTAGCTGATCTGCACGGAATAGGACCTTAGCATGTAGAAATTTGCGGGAGCTCCTTTATAATAATTGCCTTTCTTACGATTTTTTAGCCGCCCGAAAGTTATGTTTATATGGCATTCTGGTTTTTCTGATTCCAATCTACCACGAGTGTGTTTAACACTGAAAAATTTGAGCGAAACGCCGCCAAGAGAACAGAAAAGAGTCATAGGTATGACAGCATTCATGTGTGGGCCATGGCCTAGGCCAGGTTTTGTCCACACCCGCCTTTTGCAAGTGTTTTGTACTCAGTCCGCGTTTTGTACCTAGTCCGCAGCCTTCAGTCCTCATTTTATACTCAGTCTTCGTTTTATACCCAGTCCGCAGTCCAGGTCAGGTCCTCAGTCTGCAGTCCACAGTCCGCAGTCCGCAGTCCGCAGTCCGGAGTGCTCAGTATTGATTTTATACATGTACTGACCGGAAAGCAGGCGACTTAGTCAGCGGTTTTCTCCACGAGGGTTTAGTCTTTCGTGTGACACTTTCTTTTGCTGATCAATATTGTGGACTAAGAACTCGGATTTGGGGATTCGTTGAAGACAGTTTTTAAAAACAAGTTGTCTAAGCTTTGCTTGTGGACTGGCTTTACTCACTGGCAAAAGGAACACAAAAATAGACAAGGTAAGCTACATTAATTTTGGCCTTTGCATTTTACTTTAGTGACGAATTTGGTGGTATCCTATAGCTGTCAATCAAAGCCCTCTAAAAACTAGTCTTGCTTCGTGCGACAGCCTGCTTTTTATAGAATACAATGCAAAAGTGTTGGAAACATTAATTTTGTACTACTCTAATATTCAAGTTATCCTAACATGTAAATACTCTGATCATGAGGTCCCTTACACTTTGATGGTATTGTGAAATCAAGTTACAAGCAAGTTACATTGTGCAGTTTTTAACGATTAACAAGTAGCTGATTTTGCTCATAATTTTATTGTACATTGTTTATTTGTTACCTACAGTGGACTGGGGTGAAAAACTGTGGAATATTTTGGGGTAACAACACGTTGGGGTAACAACACATTATTCCCAAAGTGGGAATAACATTTATCTCTGAAAGAGTTTAATTAGAATCTTGTATCCAGGTAGCTTTACACTCACACACAAATTATTCTCAGATTGCACCTTTGTTTGAGTGCACAGAAAGCCAGCTAAATAGACAAAGTAAATTACAAAGAAAAAGGTAAGCTACATTAATTTTAGCCTTTGCATTTTACTTTAGTGACGAATGTGGTGGTATCCTATAGCTGTCAATCACTATACTCTTTGTACAGCTGTACTCAAATTTAGTACTCAGTGTTGTGTGTCTATTTTAGAAGGTTAAAGTTGTTGGGTTTCCACTGTGAATGAAGCTCATATTAAATTATGCAGCTTCGGAATGCCATCAGTTGTCTAATCATACATGTACTGTGTACCTTTCAATTGTAAGTCAAATACCCTACATGTAAGCTTACATGTACATGTAATTTTTTTGTGGTTTGCAAAATGTTCAAACAAGCACAAAGGGGAGCACTGATGAAAATTAGAGTGAAATTCATTGTATCGCACTGCGTGTTTTGCAAACTTCAAAGGAATTTTGGCTTTTTCTTCTGATTGGTGGCAGAGTTATGCAAATAGCCCAATCAGAATGCATTGCATTGTGATTTGCATGACCCCGCCCCCAATCAGATGATTGGCGGAACAGAAAAACCCAACTGTTTTCAAAAACAAGCAGCTCAATACAACTAATTTGGCTTATAACCGTGCGCAAGATGCCTCATTTTTGAAAACTATTCATGAAATCAACTGCAAGCAGTAGATATCTAGTAATATTCTGGTTCCAGTGAAAAACTTGTGTCTGAGTTGTGGTTTTGTAGTAGATAATTACCTGGTTTATAAGGGTGCCCTCTTGTCAGGCATACAACTAGCAACAGAAATAAGCAAAATAATAATTATGCATAATAATATTATTATGCATATGGCTGGCTCATGGCACTGCTATTACATGTACATGACTGAATAGTTGATGAAACGCTAGCATAGCTCAACTTTATACATCTTGTAGAAGTACAGTGTACACCTTTAGGAATATGTTTGTATTTTACCAATTCAGAATTTTGCAATGGGAAACCAAAATTGGCTTTTGGTATGCCTTGTAAATTTGATGAAGTTCTTTGGTATGATTTCTTGAGTATGATGTGTTCTTTAGTAGGTCAGGCACCTGCTTACTGTGTGCCTTTTTGTTCACCATTGAAAATGTATCCTTGTATTAAATGGAGAGCAAGCACATACAGTTTACAAATTAAGAAGCTTCATGTACACTGTATGCTTAGTGCAGAAGATAGAGCAAGTACAGATCACAATCAAGCAGAGTTTAATTACATCCTGATGAGATAAGTGATTTAGAAGAAACAAACTGTCATTTTTTTAAAATGAAATTTAAAGCAATAAAATAATTTTATTTGATAAAGCTGCAAGATTTTTTCTTCCTGTGAAGTTATAATTGTGTGATTGCCAGTAGTTGCGACTATAATGACTGAACAACGATGGTGGGTGATAATATAATGATGCTGATTGTTTCACATACCCTTCCTGCAAACTATCATATTGAATTAAGTGTCTCCAGAAAAACATGGTGTATTAATGTGGACATTGTAAAGGAGAAAAGGGGGGAGGGGGAGGGGGGTGTTGTCATGAAGAGCAATAAGAATTGATCCAAAACTCAAGTGTCAGACCTGACTCAAAAATCTGGCAAAGTAGTTAAAAAATCGGCTATAGTTGGAGTCTATGAATATTCTGGTTGCTTTGACCACCTTATCGATTTTGATACTTGATTTTGACATTTGAGAAATATTCTTTTGGCTTGTTTACTTGATGCACATATTTCACAGAGAGTGTGAATCAAAGTAACCTCCTTCACAGATGTCTTTTGGCTCATCATGCATTCCTTCCCCACGAATGTCTGCTGAACTGAACTACCACTTCCGTTTGCGGCAGTTAGCCAATCATAGTTTGTTTTCCCATTGATGGAAAGTAGGACTTCAACCCTGGGATTTCTTTCACAGACTATGCACATCAGTCAGGTGTAGATTTCCATTCTTATGCAGCTTGTTATTGGTTTCTTCAAAACAAAGGCTAACTGCTGGCGAATGGAAGTGGCAGTTCAGTTCAGCAGACATTCGTGGGAAGGAACACGTGAGTCGAGCCCAAAGATGTCTGCGAAGGAGGCTACTTCAAAAGATTGATTTTCTTGGACTATATCTGCAGTCATGTTTTGAGCAAACATATATTAATTTTATGTCCACTACAAACTAGGTCAGCCATTACTCAAGACAAGCAGTAAAAACGTAAAGCTTGTGGGATGTGGCTGGAGTGACAAGGATATACCTCACAAATTAATGTGATTTGGTAAGCTGAAGCCACTCTAAAGGCACTAAGGCCACATGGTAGCGGGCATTACCCCTTAAATCTACCAAAGCAAAGATTGAGCCCACGCATTAGCAGCCATGGACAGCTGTTTCGGCCTTGTTAGGCCTCATCAGCATGGCATAGCTAATGCTCAGGCTCAAGTACCCACATGTCCATAAAACAAGCAGTAAAAACGTAAAGCTTGTGGGATGTGGCTGGAGTGACAAGGATATACAGTGTACCTCACAAATTAATGTGATTTGGTAAGCTGAAGCCACTCTAAAGGCACTAAGGCCACATGGTAGCGGGCATTACCCCTTAAATCTACCAAAGCAAAGATCGAGCCCAAGCATTAGCAGCCATGGACAGCTGTTTCGGCCTTGTTAGGCCTCATCAGCTTGGCATAGCTAATGCTCAGGCTCAAGTACCCACATATCCATAAAATTAATCCATTAAATTAATTTGTGAGGTATATCCTTGTCACTCCAGCCACATCCCACAAGCTTTACGTTTTTACTGCTTGTTTTATGGATATGTGGGTACTTGAGCCTGAGCATTAGCTATGCCATGCTGATGAGGCCTAACAAGGCCGAAACAGCTGTCCATGGCTGCTAATGCTTGGGCTCAATCTTTGCTTTGGTAGATTTAAGGGGTAATGCCCGCTACCATGTGGCCTTAGTGCCTTTAGAGTGGCTTCAGCTTACCAAATCACATTAATTTGTGAGGTATATCCTTGTCACTCCAGCCACATCCCACAAGCTTTACGTTTTTACTGCTTGTTTTATGGATATGTGGGTACTTGAGCCTGAGCATTAGCTATGCCATGCTGATGAGGCCTAACAAGGCCGAAACAGCTGTCCATGGCTGGTAATGCTTGGGCTCAATCTTTGCTTTGGTAGATTTAAGGGGTAATGCCCGCTACCATGTGGCCTTAGTGCCTTTAGAGTGGCTTCAGCTTACCAAATCACATTAATTTGTGAGGTATAACCTCATTACTCAAGACATTCCATTCAGGGTCCATTGGACTCTATACACATAGGTTTAGGTGTTTTACTTGTTCTATAAGCAGTTTGGTTTGTATGAAAGTTTCACAGGATACTTTGAGCTACAGTGCAGTGCAGAAATAAGCGTCCTACGCACATGCAAAGGGCATGCACGTTTTTTTGTGTGTACGTGTCTTGGCTTTTACAGGCTTATACGGTGTATAATGAGTAATTACTTCATGCACTTATCATAAAGATGTACATTATACTGATCATGCCTGATGGCTGTAGCTCTTTATTGTGTGCATAAAAATTTCTTGTATCCAATGATAACAAAATTATTTATACAGCAAGCAATGTTCCAATATAAAGGAGGAATTCTCTAAGAAAAATCCATTCGTCATCAGGCTGATATTTGAAGCGTTTAAGACTATACATTTAACAATAATTATTGGTTCGTGCTTTAGTTTGCATACAGTATATCAAGTTATTGTGCACATAGAAAGTTTGGAGAGCAAAATTGAGGGAAGCACAAGACTCTGGCGAGAGCAACTCTACCTCTTTGAGTGCTCTTCACACTTTTCAAGTGCCATTTGTTACTCAATAAAGTATGCACATCCAAAACATGAACCACTGTCTTTTATAACCTACATTGCCTAGTTTAAATAAATGTTATGGCAAAACCCTGGCAAATTGTTTAAACAGCAACCTGTCATTTTGAGTCTACTTGATCTGTACTGTTTTTCTACATGTCTAACGATAACATTGTTAACAATAAAAAATGCAAATGAATATTTAAGACTTTGAGCCAAAAATATTTACAGTATCTTATTAAGTTACTATGGCCCAGTCAATAATTTTTTTGGTTCTTTCAAAGTGTTTTAATTCCTTCCTGAATTCTCAGAAATGCAAGGTCCCTGGCACCATTTTACTCCTCTCATTTCCATCTTCAGGAGCTAAAACTCATGTCACACTGCACTAAACATAGTTCAATCATCTTTATACCTTGCAATTAACAGGGACTTATTTAGCCGAGCGCTAAGCGGGAGAGATGGAGCACAAAGCGCGACATGCCAGTGCAAAGCGCTAGACAAGGGAAAGAGGTATATAAGTGCCTGTTGCCAGTTTATTGTTTATGCTCTTCCAACCAATCCTCTGGTGATTGGAAAATACTGATTGGTCAATTCATACCATGTGATGCTAATGTGAGAAAATACACCACAAATAACAAACATGGTGCGTGGTGACTGTGAGTTTTCAACGAAGCTATCAAGCTTGCACTTGATTTCTTACCTCACTTTCAAAACATGTATCGTGGTGTTGTTTTTATAAATGAAATTAACGCCAACGACTTCTCTCTCATTGAAAGACAGGAGAAAGCGCCGAATGCTATTTTGCTGTACTCCACAGTATTCTTTACAGTACCTTGTAAAATGGAGTAAAAGAACAGCATTTTCTCCTGAACTTCTTTCACAAAATCAGAGTTTCTAAACTCAGCAATCAGTGCTGTTGTTTAGCGAATTCTTTGAATTAGCAAACTTTTTACAACTCATTGAAATTTTTACCTTTAATTTAAAACACCTCATGTGCAAGTACTTCAGTTTCCGTGAAATTCATGATTGTAAACAATTCACTCTTTTTTGACTTATAATTGCTTTCTGCTGCTCGTAGAACTATCGATGCCTGAAGAAGGCTTATTCTGCCTGCCAGCAATGCTCTGAAAAATTGCTAATTCTGCTCGGACAACTAAATGTGCAAGAAATCTGATAAGTGTCCTGCAAATGATTGAAAGCTTTTTCATTAGTCAATTCAAAAGTGACTGTCTGTCGAATTTTGTAGGTGTTCCAAAGGGCCGAAGAGCATGAACAATGGACTGGCGACAGAGGCTTATTTTTCTCTCCACCTCGTCTCGTGCTCTGCACTTGCATGTCGCACTTTGCGCTCCATCTCTCCCTCTTGGCGCTCGGCTGAATAAGCACCTGTTTAATGCAGGCTATCATCTTCATTGACCAGTGTGCTTAAATTTAATTCAAGACATTCTTTTTTCCATTTTGTTGGCTGATGTGATTTTTTTATTGCAGTTAAGGCTGCTTGAACAAGGAAAAAAAATTATTTGGCAAAAATATGCTCATGTATTTATCTGAATTTGCTAAAACATATTTACATCTAAGTAGAAAATGTAGGCCTCCATATTTCTCAAAGTAATAATTTGGTATGGCCTTCCAGGCATCACCCAAGTTACTTACAGTACCAATTCAAGCAAGCCGTAGAGATTTTACCATAGATCTGAAATTATTCCACCCCCACCCCCTCCCCTTGCCAAGCCAGTTGTCATTGAGAGTGGATAAAACTTGTCTAATTATTAGTTCCCAAGGTAGCTCAAACAATTTAGTTTTTACTCATAATGAGTTTGGCTTCAAGATTTTTGTTTACTACAAAGTACTCCTAACAAATTTGACTAAATTTTGTCATTTTTGCGGGTATCTACTACCTTAAGACAACCTTCTCAGAAGGCTGATACATGACTTTTCTTTAAAAAAAATTTATTTTGTCCTTTTAATTTTTCCTTAAAAAAGAGAGAATAGGTGGCCTTTAAACTTCATTTAGCACCTTGTTCGCCACACTGAGCATAGATGCAGTATAGATTAATTGAGAAGCACTGAGGGATTTGGCTAAAAGGGATTTACCATGAGTGTAAGATCGCACAACTGACAAAAAAATAATTTTGTTTTTATTTTCTGAATTTTGGTGAAGAAGATAGCGTCATTGTTCTCATCCACATTGTACATGTATGATAGATGAGTTCCTTGAAGTATTTTAATTGGGTCTTAAATGGCACAGAACACTAATATGTTTGTGTTCTGCTTTAACTGAGAGCCATTATCCACATTGCTGTTTTATTCTTATTCAATTTTAAGCCTGAAATGGTATCAAAGTTTTTTTGTAGTGAACATTTAAGGGAATTTGTGTCACTTGTTAAGAGCATAGTGTCATCAGCAAATTGAGATATTCTTACCCCTCAGTCATGAGAGTTAGGGAGATGAATACATGTACCTCTACAATTTGGTTCTTTTCTGATTTTTAAAGCCAGTCGTTCCACTGCTAGCATAAACAGGGAAGGGCTTAGGGGCAACCCTGACGTATGCCTCTCAAAACTTCGGAATAATTTTTGTCATAAAGCCGGCGTTCATAACTGCTGTTTCACCACCATTATAGAGAATGGAAAGCCAAATTCTTATAGACGGTCCAAAGTTGAAAAGTTTTAATTTTTTTGTTATAGCTTCTTGAAATATAGCTTTTTCAAAGTCCACAAAAAGAAAGATTCCTGAGATTTTTTCAGGCTGTGTTTATTCCATTAGATCACTTAAGAGTCTTATATTCTGACCCGGCGATAATTTTTATATCTATTTTTGACAAAACCTGTTTGGTCAGAATGTATTAATTTTGGTAGAAAGATTTCTATTTGTTCAAATGGCAATAGCTGTCTTCGGGAGAGGTCTGTACTCAACGTTGAGCAGAGTTACAGGATGCCAGCTAGTTATTTCTGACAAGTCACTGTGTTCTTTAGGAGGTTAAAAGAAATTTTCCTCTTCTTTGTGAAACTGAATAAGGAGTTTTCCTTTCTGAAAGGCTTCGTTGTTAGAGTTAAGTAATTCAAGGATCTGCAACCTGTCATGTATGATTCAGTAGTTTGATTCAAACAACAATCTTGGATACTTTTTTTATTAGGGGGTAATTGACAGATTTCTGATGAAGAAATGTACATGTGTTAACCTTAGCTAGTGAGGCTCTGAAAGAATAGGCTAGCTTAACTGAGCATGAGAGAAACACTTAATATTGAATAATAAATTGGTGAAATAGTTTAAGTAAAGGTGAAACCACTTTGATCAAAAATACTACATGTAATTAAATGAAGGCACTGTTTTCCTGTACTGCATATAATGGAGGAGACAAGTGAAAAGTGAAACAAAAATAATTTATACATGTATAATAGATTACGAATAATTAATTGTTTCGAATGACTTTTTACAAACAAACTGCGGTGATAAACATGACAACAACATTAATGATGTTCTGAACAGGCAACAAAACAGACCGAAGATTCCAACCACCACAGTCCCCAAACGGAAATAATCTTAGTTCTACCTTATTTAGGAGTACAAAGCAAAATTATTACCAAACAACTGAAGACCTGCATTAGTAAATTTTATGGCTGCATTGATCTTAAGGTTATTTTCCAAAGCGCTCATCGCATTAAGTCTCTTTTTCCCTACAAAGATAGAATTAACCGTTCCCAAATGTCTAAAGTTGTTTATAAAGCTAGTTGTTGGGACTGCCAGGATTTCTACATTGGAAAAACAAAACACAGATTGCATGACAGAAAAACTGAACATTTTAAAGCGATCACGAGTAGCTATCATGCATCTGCTATCGCAGACCACGTCACGTCAACTGGTCACAACTTAAAATGGGACCACTTTGAGATATTGGCGAAAGGTCGGTCAGACACTCATTGCAAGATAAAGGAGACTCTACTAATTAGAGAATTGAAACCTACCCTAAATGAAAATGTAAGCAGCGAAAAGCTGTATCTCTATTAGTTTGCATCTTTTATATGCAAATTATTTTTAGTTTCTGTCAAGGTTATTGTTAATTAGCTACTTATCTTAATTAGTTTCAAATTTAGTTGTTACTTTAATTCCTAACGGTCACTTCTGAAGATGTATGTCGAAACATACGAAACGTCAAGTTAAACGATATAGTTTTATTTTTGTTTTCCAACAATGCGTTCTATTGACTTTTTACAAAGGTATTTTCCCAGCTGGTACAATGTATACATTAGCCAGAGGAAGTAGGCTAGCAGCTTTATAGACAACTCAAGCTCCTATTGATGTAACTCTTCAGTGCAGCCCAATAAGGGTCATTTTTGAAATGTCTTTAACTGAGCCCCACAGTTGGCTTTAACTTATAGTGAGGGTCAGTATACGGTACATTGTAAAAATTCTGTTACATGTGAAATGTGACATTTACCAGTCATTTTTGCTGTGTTAATTATCCTCAATTCCACAAATTTATGAAATGGCTGTTATGGAGATAAAACTAACTGAAGGTTTTGCTGATTTACAAAACAACAAAAAGCTGAAATAGTAAATTAAGGTAACTACAGTGTTACAAGTCATTAGAGAGATTCTGTCAGGTTCTGCTAAAACATTGGTTACTTTCATTAGATTTCTGCAGTATAAATTTGCTTTCCACTGCCAAAGGGTTAAGTTTCTGCTGCACTGCCCCTTGTATACATCATAGGGTTTTCTTTGTTTAGTGACCAAAAGGGAATATTGTGATCTGCAAGTTGGACAAGTTCTAGTTTGTTCTTAGAGATTAATAAGGAACTGCTTTAAAAAGGTCCTGAAGTTTTCTTTGTAATAGACAAAAAATATAATTACTGTCAGTAGAGTGCAATTCTCTATTGCCAGAGAGTCTCTGTCAACACCTATTGACAGGTTTAAGTACACTGTGTAGAATAGTCTATAATTTTAGTCATGAAATGATTAGTATCTTTAGACTCTATATTTAACAATCACTAGACTAATGCTATTCAAAAGTGAAAACAGGATACCTGATTGCAGCAGCATCTACTGTTTTGTGGATTAATTAAAGCTTCATTCTCTACTCAGTACCCTAACCAATGAGACTACAGTGTAGCTGGCACTTTCAGTGTAAATGATACATGTACTTCTTCATGTACTTCTGAACTTGTCATTAGGAAGTTCATTCAGTGGTACTTTTGAACTTGTAAGAGTTTATGACATTATTGCAGGTAATTTCATTGACATGTCTAGCTTTCCAACCATTTGCAAGGCATACAACGTTACATTATAATAGCCTTGTCACTTCTTACTGTGTCATAATAAGCATTATGGTGTCACATGTACACACTACAGTGTATAAATGTATGTTTTTGTTTTAGACTTTGTGGATTTGAAGATAACTGTTTACAGTTCACCTGAACAGTAATCAGATCATGACTGGTCAAATACATGTAGTTAGACTAATTTTCCCTAATATTTATGACAGGCATCTTGTCCATACTTTAAAGAACCTTTAAAGTTGATCATCAACTGTACTGTACACTGAAAAGCACTAAAAAGATTTTTGATTGAGATGAAAAAGCGTTTCTGTTGTCCTTAATGTAGAACTTTTAAAGAATATGCTACGTGTGTATTTCTGTGCATGTATTAACAGCTAGCATATTACATGCTGGGGAGCAGGGAATTTGCATAATGGTGAGAGCACTCACCTCCCACCAATGTGGCCTGGGTTAGAATCCTGCATGGATGACGCCATAAGTGGGCTGAGTTTGTGTTGGTTGTGCGACTCAGCTGAATGAATTTTCTTCAGGTACATGCAGCTTATTTGAACTGGTTGTAGGCTCCGTGCTCCAAGAGCGCTGTATATTGCTTTCAGTTCAACCTTGCTTTTTTTTTTATTGTACTTTGCAAGGACAATTAGCTGGACAGAACATTGTTGTTGTTGTTGTTGATATTTTATTGAATTTTAAATGTCGGCTTGGTTGTAATTGCTGTTGACTGCCATTTGTTGTTCCAAGAAACTGATGTAGTGTCTCCATAGAGATCAACAGCAGTTCAAGAAACAGTTATGAACTCGCATGGACTCAGTGATACATTTTGTGTTGAAAAAGTCGTGAACATTAAATATTTCATTACTGTGGATGGAATTACTAGCTGCAAAGACAAAAAACAAGAATTATCTTTCACTCAACATTTTCATCAAAATTCTACTTTAAAGGAGCACTGTCACCGGGATTTATGCTGTTTTTGGTTCAATTCTGCCAAAGTTACTGCCTTTTACCTGTTACCGTGCAGAAAATGCTCCTACAGAATCAGCAAGATGAATTCCAATGAAATTCTAGCTGGGAGAGCTAACAATAATAATTTTTTTGGTGATTTTTCAATGCATAGCTTGAAATTTTGAAAAAACTGGCAAGTTTTTTCAAATTTCAATCCATTTCCATCCTTGTCATCTTTGATGGAATACAGGAGTTTATAGTGTCCATGCATTATTAGTCTTTGGCAGCAAAACTAGACCATTATTTTCAGGTTTCCACTGGTGCGTTGGCAATTTTAAGCTTTTTAAAGTGATGGTACAATAGCGTGACAGTGCCCCTTTAAAGACTGCTAAACTGCATGGTGCTACTGAATAGGCTAGTTTCGAATTGTGGGAGAACAAAAGAACAGAGTCGAGGTTGAGGGGAATAATTTGCATTTTCCTTTGTTTTTGACAAAAGAAAATGCAAATTATTCCCCTCAACCTCGACTCTGTTCTTTTGTTCTCCCACAATTCGAAACTAGCCTATTGTATTATTTGGAAAAAAAAAAGAGAGAATGAGATCGAGCGCCTCTATCCAACAGTTCACATTTTTACATGCAGTGGTTAACACAAGTACCATGACTTGTATTTTGGCCAATGCGATAAGTAGCTCAAACACATCTAGAAAATCAATAACAAAGCTACAAGGATGACAATTGAGTTGAGAGTTGACTTGAAGTTTATTTATCACCCATTTTGTTTTTATTTCCTCTGGAAAAAAAATAAAAATATATTTATAATTTTCAATTTTTTTGCTTGTAGCAGTTACCCTTTCAAAGAATGAGAATGTTCAAAAAACACTTTTCTTTGTATGCTCTTTTGTGCGAGAGTTTGAATCAGTTTTTTGTTCCCAAAGCTTTCACTTGATAAACTATTTTACCGGTGATATTGATGCTAGGCCAACGTACAGTATTTCTCACTTTACCATCTCACTAATCTTCACTCTTATTGTTTCTCTGATCTTCAAAAGGGTTGGTTGAACCTGTTCGATAGTGTGGCAACCCCATCAGCTTAATATACATACGTACAAATCTGTTGAATGTGACTATACAGAATTATAGCTTAAAATGTTAAAGGTGCCCTCTTACTCATGTCAATTGTTATCTGTGTTGCTTAACTTGCATGACTAGGGAAGGCGAGGGCACCAGTCCCCAACAGCTTACTGTAGTACTCCAGCAATAAGAAAAATCAAAGTGCATATTGGGAAGTGATAAGTTAGTTCTCACATAGCCAGGCCCTGAATAAATGTCACTGCATGGACATAAAAAGCAGGTTAACGAACCAAAATTTAGCTCTATATTATTTTCTTAACAGAATTAGGGAAGGACACCTAATTTATCCATGAATAAAAATTCTCTAACCCAGTTTTCTGAAAGTAAGGTTTTGCTTTCTCCGAGTTCGTGAAATGACACTGTGCATGTGTTTTAAGAGTTGCAAATTATTTTTGTTTACAGTTTTCATTATATTACATAACTTGACTAGGTGGGTTACCCTTAGTTGATCATGTAACCACTTTGATGATTTTTGTTTGTGTATGAGCTGACGTTGGATGACCATCAATTTTCACGGTACAAATTGGGCATACTGGGCAAAGAAATCATACACCTCCCTGTTACAAGCCGCAAAGACAAAAAATCCCTGGCGGAACCAGTGAATTAATTAAACCCATGTTACTTTCTGACTGTCGTGTTGAAGGTCCTTTGTGAGACTTCTCTTGGGCTTTGTGGTCTAAACATGATGAATACATTTTGCTTACATTTGGTTGGTCATTAACCAGTACTCCAATACATTACTTGCATGCTTTACAGAAGTATCTGCGGGTCAGGATACATTAATTCACTGAAAAAATACATGTGTAAAACTGAGCCACTACAAGAGCAACTGGAATTCAAAACGAAAACTGAGGCTATACAGTTTACAGCGATAAATACGCTTCAATCTGTAAAAATATCATGCTTTCTTAATATAAAAATAATGTGCTTCCATAAACTGTGCATCTAGACATCTAATGTATTATAAGGCACTTTCCTGAACGTTTGAAAATTCCTATAATTTTAGGTCTGACACATACATGTACCTGTACGTAAATAGCAGATCGACATTCTGTCTTTTTGGTGGATTTTTCATTCTCATCCAAGCAAAAAGACCAAGATTTGAGCAGGCTGACCGTAGATGAAGTCAGAATCATTTAAACAGGAACATTATTTACCCAAATCCTTTCACTGCTAGCATACATAATTAAGTTTAGTTTTCATGATATGCCTACTTGCTGGTTTGTAAATTGAGAATTTTTCTCAATTTACAAACCAACAGTAATGGCGATTCAAATGAAACATGTATACTATAAGTGAAACTGATATGATGCAGTGATTCTGCTTTATCAGTCAATAAAGTAGATGTACTAGATGTAGATGCAGATGTGCACCAGTTTGTGCTTGTTTTGAATGTGTAACCAGACATCACTATTGCACTGTTCTAAACGTAAATTGTTCAGCCGAAACACCAGGGGCACCCAACGAGCCAAATCAACCAAACGCTGTAGAAAGGCATTTTTTGAGTACCTTATGGTGTTTTAAGTCCGTTTAAAGTGATGTTTTCATAAGCTAGAAGAAGTTCATCTGTTCGGATTCTCTAGCTGAAATTTTCTTTGCCCGAAAATGTTAGGGAACAAAATGTTCCTTTAAGAAAATGCAAGCTGAAATGAACTTTCCACGAACTTTCTAGGGAAATATTTTCTTTCCGAAAATGCTAGTTGACGTTTTTGACTGCCAAAAACAGCAATTACGACCTTTTCGAAAACCTCAGGGGCTATGATTTCCCAATTGCGAATCTTTTAGGTCACGTTTTAATTACGAAAATCCGAGTGCACTCTTTAATCGACGCCGAAAGCGCAAGCCGAATTACCCTCCATCGAACAGATATCTACCGAAACTTGTCGTTGGGTGCCCCTGAAACACAACAACTACAACCTTCGGGAGAAACATAAACTGCTATCAGGCATCGCTGTTACTTACCTGCAGGGTAATTGTGATGCTCAATAATGCATACCACCAGGGATTCAGATTGAATTTCTTTTCCATGGCTAGTCGCGAGGCCTTCCAAGGGGTGGTCTGGTGTCGCTTTGTCGCTCGATTACGACTCTGTCGCTTGTTTCGTTAGGGGAAAATGTCGCTGTCGCAAAGAAAACAAAGAGGAATGGACAGTGAATTCTCGCTGTCGCAAACTGTCGCGTTGCGTCAGCGGTAAGTAGTCGTCTCGCCACCAGAGAACTCGCGATCAATAAGTAATCAACAAATGAATAAAGGGGATTAGTTTCTAAAGAAACTGTGGTGCTGCGTCGGTGGGGGAGTGAAACACGAAAATTTGGCTTATCAACGGAGTTGATAATGTAAATTGACCACCGTACAGGGATTCGATTAGCTGACGTTTCGAGCGTTAGCCCTTCGTCGGAGCGAATCGAGGAATTGTGGGTTGTGTATGGTTTATATACAGAAAATGGAGCTACGCTATTGGTGGTAACATGGTAACGTGAAAACCATGAATAAATTAATTGAATGAAAAGCGCTCGTTGATACCGTGGGGATTAAGAGTGCCAATTTGAAAGATAAGTTTTTGCTCGAGATTTTTACGGCTTTCCGTGGTACCTTGATGTAGGGAAAGGCCGGAGATCGACATGTGTTGTTGGGAATGGTTAGGGAGATTAAAATGCCGAGCGACAGGTTTGGATGCGTCTTTGTCATCTTTCTCAACATCACGAAGATGTTCTCGGAATCGGTCACCTAGTCGTCTTCCTGTTTCGCCGATGTATAACTTTTTGCATAATGTGCAGGTTATCAATAGATAACATTTGCGGAGGTACACGTGAAACGATCAGTGATCTTAACAGATCGCTTAGGGCCCGATATTTTGTCAGTGTTTTGAATGAAAGGACAAGTTTTGCATCGTGAGCGCGCGCATTTAAAAGTGCCAGGTTGTTCAGTTGTTTTGAATGCGCCTTTAACTAGAAAGTTACCTACATTTTTGTCGCGTTTGAAAGAAACCAGCGGTGGTTCCGAAAAGATTCTAGCAGTTTCTGGATCATTTTGCAGTATCTTAAAGTTATTAAGAATGATGGCTTTAACTGGGTTATTATGCGGGTGAAATGTGAGGGTGAATGGAATTCTGTCATTCTTTTCCTTTTTTGACGTCTGTAGTGCTGACTGTTGATCAATCTGCTGAGCGCGGTGATGGCCCGATTGAACTATAGAATCAGGATAGCCACGTTTCTCGAAAAAATGGCACATTTCCTCTGATCTGTTGGAAAAATCAGAGTCATCACTACATAGACGTCGAAGTCTAAGAAATTGAGAATAGGGAATGGCGTTTTTGAAATGAGATGGATGTGAAGATGAATACAACAAATAACTGAGAATCGGTGGGTTTGTAGTGCACACTGGTACATAAACCGTTGCCGCTGATAAAAACTTTTATATCAAGAAAGGCCAGGGAAGTTTCCGAAATTATCAACTCCTTTGATAAACCAAATTTTCAATAAGTAATCAAGGTCGGTAGTGGGGCGAGCATTCATGACGCTCATAAAAGGGGACGACTTTTTACGGTTTATAGTGGTTTTAGGTCCGATTCAGACGGCTTTGATTAAGACGGCGAACTTTTCATAAGCTGAACTTAAAGCATAATTGATGAGTATGCTTTCTTGTAAGCAGCTCTGAACTAAGTTCAGAATTAAGGTCGATGTCAGGCCTTTGTGTGATAGATAATGCTACTCGTTAAACTTTAAAAAAAAGGACGCACTTTGACACGATTATTACTCATATAACGCTTCTAAAAAAATAAATTGTCAATTTCTCGACTTTATTATTTTATTGAATGGTTGGTGACTTAAATTTTTACTTGCGTGACCTGCCCACCGTTCGTACTTCACGCGGAATAAATATCCTCGAAATGAAAGTGTTGAATATTTCTTAGATTATGGTTGATAATGGTTAGATCAGCAAATTTGTTTCCAATCAATCACTGGTGGCGAGATGACCCTTGGTGCCGAGTTTACTGGTGGCGAGTTTTCCAGCCAAGTTCAGCGCTTGTCCATAATAGAAAAGGAGAAGCATTAAATGGGGAAATGGATACTATAGTTTATCAGGAATAATTCCTTTAAGAGTGATTGACATTTGTTCAAAGCCCTGGGAGATTCAAATTTCATTTTAAACTTTTGATCATAACGCAGGTAAGTTTGGGTGGGCAAAAAAACGGGGGAGTGGAGGGCTCCCCTTGCTACGGCCTTGCAGACTGATTCAAATTCAGTCGTAATTCAATTAATTGGGTACCAGTTACATGTACTTGAACTGATCCTACTGTATTCGCACATATAACAAAGAGTGGCGATGGTAAATCCTTGACTTTGCGACACAGTTTCAGTTTCAGTTTCAGGTTAGTTTATTCTTTTTTGTACTATTTACAAACATTTCTACATTAAAGTGCATTACATGGGTAGAGAGATAAGTCAGCAAACTAAATTACACAAGTGATGAAAAGCAAATGTGCGCATTGACCAAAGTAGCTTAAGCTTTCGAGTTGGTCACGGTGAGTCCACAGTTTTTTCTCTGCGAACCCGACGCAATCGTTTATGATCGCTTAAGAAGTCAAGACACCGAGACGGCTTCGCGCAGAATTTCGATACAAGCTGCGAGATCCGTTTGCCAAAATGTTTTGCGAGGCACTTAGTTTTGGAGACACCTGTCAACGTACCTGATACCTGAATGTTGCTAAGGCTAAATATTAAGCCTCGTTTATTTACGTTTGTGTCCAGTCACGGTCAGTGAGTGAAGCCAGTTCAGGATGGGAAGGAAAGCTTTTCAGGGTTCTTGAAAGCGCCTTTAACCAGCCTCGAGTCCACAAGCATGCATGAACGCAAGCAGAAACGAACGAAAGAATGATCGAATTAGAATAGCTTGAACTAAATAATCGCAACTTTAGGCGTAACTGATTCATCCTTCCATCCGTTTTTAATATTGTATAAATTAAACATTGATTGTATTTTAGCTGTAAATAATGTATTTTACCTTTGCTTTCTTACCTAGATGCACGGTTCTTGTGAAGAACAAGAATTGTAAATTTTGAACAAAACTCCCGTGATGAAATAAAGTTTTCCATCCATTCATCCATCCATGCTTTGGTTTTGATATAGGAAAAGTATGACGGAATTGCCTTCTAAGTTAGTAGAAAAAACCGTGATCTTTCAAAGGCTTATGACTGTTCAGCTTGAGGAATCCCCTCTGAAGCTCTGATATCGGTATACCAAGATTTAGCGGATAATAAATAATCCAGGAAAATTGTCTCGGGACTTTTTGCTAAATGCGCACACAGAATACATCTTTGTCTAAATATGGTCATATGCAATTACCCATAATAAGTTTCTTCATATTTGTCCCCCCCCTCCCTTCCTCCCACTGGGGAATGTTGATAGCCAATGAAACAATTGTACATCGTCAAATGCTTCAGTAGATCAACATTACCTTTTTATTTTTAAGAAGGTTTGGGAAAAGTGGGGTTAGTGACCAGCTCTATTCTTTAGCGTGATTGTTTTGCGCAAGTGTCCCAAACAGTCTGGCTTATGATGATTGACCGAATTCGGTGTTATAACATATATTTAAAATTTGATCATTTCTGGGCACTTTACTGGGTTGCTTCTATCTTGATCCTGAACATGGCTTAGTGCGGAAAACGTTCGGGTTTTTTACTTTTTAAGATCTTTTAGTCAAAAAGAAACATTCCTTAAGTTTCCGGCGCTTTTTTGTAGAACAACTGAGAGGCGTGAAATGGTTTGAGACTATTGTAGGGCCTGAACAATTTGCTTTGTCGGTCCGTTTCCAGTCTTAAGTTTCGCTTTGGAGTACAAATCTGTGTCAATTTAAGAAGTGGCTTTTTTCCTTACTGTTTATTCTAGGATTTAGAACAAAAGAAAGGCACCCTATTTAAGCGGTGGGATATTAGAGACAAAATACCAGTTTTCCTTATAAACTTTCGTTTCCTTTTCGTTCCCTCGCTTTGGTCACCAGAGAGGCTTTAAAAAAATGATTTGAGGTAGCGTCACCGACTGTGTTATTACTTAAAATTCAGTAGACAACAACCATTGTTTACTTGACCACGTTTCTCGCCAACATTTCCCACTACCGGTATCGCGAGGTCACGGGTTCATTTTCTATTGTATAAGACCACCTTAAATTGCGATTATTTGTTGTGTTGACTTTTCGATTGGATGTAAAATTTTGTTTTACTAACCTCAGGGTGACAAAAAGCAGGTAGTCATGAGATACAAAGTTCGGTCTGACAAGAACAGTAGAACTAGGTTATATTTTCTGTCAACCTTAATGCTGTTCAGTTGCCAGCCGGTGCCCTGTTAGTGTACATCATGAAGCAATAGCTATCTTTCGTGACACTATATTTCAGGTCGCGTAGAATTAAATGAAACGGCAATAGCAATACACATAAAAGAGCAACAATCCTATGAGATTCAGAGTTATCATCCTCTGCCAACTAAGATTGATATACCACGTATCGTATACTATATGCCTTGTTTAGTAAACTAACGGGAACCAGAAGTGCGATTGACAACCATTGTCTAGCTAACACACAGGCAGTCATTTAAAAAAGACTGTGAAATTGCTAATGATTTACTAAGCCAATAATTTATCACTGTGCCATCAAACAAAGAAAGTGAAAGCTGATTTATTATTTTTTCGTTTGTAGGAATTTGACTGCCAACCAGCTGAGGGAACTGCCCAAAGGTGTTTTTGATAACAATACAGGGCTGACATTCCTGTAAGTGCATCTCCTGTTTACGCCTCCAAAGCGGTAAGGACTGTATGTGACTGAACTCGAGGAAAGGCATGAAGGCGGCATTGGACATTTCGGGACATTTGATAAATTTGTTCAGCAACAAATATTTAGCCGTCTGTCATGAAAATTTCCAGTTGGTTCCGGCAGTATTAACTAATTTCGAGTCGCACGATTTATAAAGTCGTTTATTGAATGGTATGAGTTGTCATTCCATGAATTTTAGATGCTAGTCGTGACGACTTATTGGTAATGAATTATACCAATTTTTTGACAAGTCATTAGTTTTTGTTCATAATCTTCAAATGCCGTATTTCCACGAGTAAGAGCCCACGCTCTAATAAGCGCCCTCCCCCGAATAAGCGCCCCACCACCTCGGCCAAAATGATCAGGGAGCTTTAGCAGCGACCACGGCGACGGCAACGAAAACGTTGTTTCAAAATCTAACTTTTCCTTTTTCTAACTCAATTTGTTTAACTTGGAAAATGCTGCACAACTCTTCAGGGACTATATTACATGTACTACGAATGGCGTTAAAATAAGGAAAAAGAAAGAAAAAATTACCGTCATGCGCTCACGTTCAAGAAAAAACCTAAAATTTGGTCATTTCACGTTGTTGTTTTGCCGAGGACGGCAAAGAAATGTACTAAAATGTAAAACGCACGTGCACAGCGATTGTTTTTGCTAATTAAACCCATTGTTTTGTGACGTTCTCGTTGCCGTTGCCGTCCTCATTGCTAAAGCTCCCTAAAGGCAATGTTACACGAGGCAATTTTTCTTGCAACTCGCAACGTAACAAACGTTGCGTTGCAAGTTGCGAGAAAAAATTCACGTGTAACACCCTATTTTGCAACTGCAATTGTTGCGTTGCGAGTTGCGAGAAAAGTAGAACGACCCTCTACTTTTCGCAACGTTGCGAGACAAGTTGGTTGCGTGTGACATCCCCTCTGCAACTCGCAACAACAATTTTATCAGAATCGGCCAATCAGAGCTCATCTTTCACTCGCGGGAGATTTCAAGATGGCGTCCGCCATCTTGTTTGTTTTTGTACGAGTTGCAAGTTGCGAAAAAAGTTGCCAACGTGTAACATACCCTCTGCAACTTGAAGGGGTTTTTATTCGTCATCGTTGCCTCGTGTAACATGGCCTTAATTAGTAAGCGCTTCTCTCGAATAAGAGCCTCCTCCCCTCCCCGTTCCTTTCTTGAATGGTAGGGATATACAAGGAAAACCTGTTCCTATTTTCACTTTATTTATAATCGTTTAAGCTTCAACTACACCGGCATCAGCACATGTAGAAAAAACCTAAAATTTGGTCATTTCACGTTGTTGTTTTGCCGAGGACGGCAAAGAAATGTACTAAAATGTAAAACGCACGTGCACAGCGATTGTTTTTGCTAATTAAACCCATTGTTTTGTGACGTTCTCGTTGCCGTTGCCGTCCTCATTGCTAAAGCTCCCTAAAGGCAATGTTACACGAGGCAATTTTTCTTGCAACTCGCAATGTAACAAACGTTGCGTTGCAAGTTGCGAGAAAAAATTCACGTGTAACACCCTATTTTGCAACTGCAATTGTTGCGTTGCGAGTTGCGAGAAAAGTAGAACGACCCTCTACTTTTCGCAACGTTGCGAGACAAGTTGGTTGCGTGTGACATCCCCTCTGCAACTCGCAACAACAATTTTATCAGAATCGGCCAATCAGAGCTCATCTTTCACTCGCGGGAGATTTCAAGATGGCGTCCGCCATCTTGTTTGTTTTTGTACGAGTTGCAAGTTGCGAAAAAAGTTGCCAACGTGTAACATACCCTCTGCAACTTGAAGGGGTTTTTATTCGTCATCGTTGCCTCGTGTAACATGGCCTTAATTAGTAAGCGCTTCTCTCGAATAAGAGCCTCCTCCCCTCCCCGTTCCTTTCTTGAATGGTAGGGATATACAAGGAAAACCTGTTCCTATTTTCACTTTATTTATAATCGTTTAAGCTTCAACTACACCGGCATCAGCACATGTAGAAAAACAGTTTATTTTCCGTCAAGTCGCTTCCAGTTATTTCCACATCAATGTGCTTTTAGAATTCTTTTATGTGCATGATTCAAACTATAGTTCCAGTTCGTTGAATTAAAAAAAGATAATAAGCGCCTTCCTTAGAATACACCCCCTCCCTACTTTTATAGCCGAAATTTTAAATAAGCGCCCGTGCGCTTATTCGAGGAAATACAGTAAATCAGCAGCTGCAGCCGATGTTTCCGTACATAAGCTGATATGGGACCCTTTTCCCAGACGGCATAATTATGTTATCGCTTTTTGGTATTTTCTACTTCTCTCCGTATTCGTGAAGAGCAAGTTAGGTTTGGGTCAAGAGATATGTCTTGTTTTCCTTCGTTGTTAAGTTTGCTGATATTGTTCATATAGATTCGTTACATACCGGGAAAAAAACAAAAACAAGCAAACAAACAAACAAAAATGTGGCAGGACATTTTGGTTTTGTGTGTCACTCTTCCTTCCATTTCTCTGTTGTGCTAAGGAATCTTACTGGAGATAATTTGTAATTCCATTCACATCAGTATTCGGCGAATATCTACCGAGTTTACCTTCATGAGCCAAAACTGGATGTTTGCATTTGAGCAGTCTGAGTGTAGCCGAAAGGCATTATTCTTTCGAATACCCTCGGGCGAAGCCTAAAATGACACGTCTAACAAAATCCCCAATTTGTTTGGAGGGGGTAGGGGTTGGGAGTTCAGCTGACAATATACCGACAAGCGATCGGAAATTTTAAAATCTCGCACGCCGGCTGCTCAAAGGTGAATCGTACTTTGCTAATAACCTCCGAGTTAACCAATCAGAGCGCGCGAAAAGCACTATTCACTGGTGTGGTATATACTAATAAACAAGAACTGGATGAGGTTGAGCAAAATATCGTGATTTGTTAGGGGGCGAGCAGTTCAATAATTATTGAATAATTATTATTCGGCTGAGGAAAATAATTGATCTGCGAGTCACTGGCAAATCATGATATTTTGCGAAAAACGAGTTCAAAAATAGTTTTATCTTTCGATTGCCGAGCTTGTGTTTCATAATTATTTTCGGGAAGCGTGAAACGGTTTGCGATTTTTCACTGAATTTGAAGAGCTTGGACGCGTGGACTCAACTACGTATAAGCAGAATATTATTTACAGCAAATCACAGTAGGACGGTACTGTGCACTCTTGACAAGGTTTAGTTATAAGTGTCTCGCAAACTATTTCTGTCCACTATTTTCTTTTCAAACCTCTCGAGTATCGACTATCAGTTGACAGCAACAGTATGGAGAGAGACTTAAATATTGTAAATGTGCAATGGAATCCTCAATTCACCACTGGCCGCGGTAAACACAGTGATAACATCAAACGTTAATGCTCCCAACCCATGGTATCGAACAAAACAACAAGATATGCACGAGAAATGGGGTAGGGGATGAAGCAGTCGAGTTGCAAAATGTTTTCGGAATTAGCGACAGTGTTGAGGGTAAACGCGCATTTTATGTAAACCCATTTGTTATTGCTGCATTTAAAAGGCTTTCGGAAAGTCAACGTCACCAAATTCACTCCGCAGTACCTGCTGAGAACAAACAAAGTTACGAGAGGAAGCTGTCACGAAGCCACGCTCAAATTCCTATCTTGTGCTTAGCAGTTCATACAGGTAGTTTCCGCTGTGGATTCTGTTAGCACGCACAGTACTTTCTCGCGGCAAAGAGTCCTCAAGGCGATTGTTTGGAGACTTTTCCAAGCTTCCTCAAATTTATTCCTAGTTATGTTTCTCCTTGCCTGCCGCGCTCGCTGAGCATAAATTAGCTCTTGTTCTGCTGTGAAGGACGATCGAGGCCCAGTTGCTCGAAGCGTGGTTAGCGCTAACCGGAGTTAAATACCATGACAACCTATAGGTTTTAATACATCTTAACCAATGGTTAGCGCTAACCATGCTTCGAGCAACTCAGCCCGAGTCGCTAGAAATGGCAAACATGCATTCATCAACAATGACAATAGTTTTAGCTACCCGGAGTTTCCCTTTTTGACATCGGTTCGTTAGACCGCCATCGCCAGGAATTTTGAAATTATAGGACCCCGGTTTCAGAACGATCAAACATTTTCGTCCAACATCGTGTTGGAAGAAGGTGTTTGACCCTTTGCCGCCTCTCTCAACTTGGCATCGAAAGGGTTTTCCATGTTTGATAGAAATCAAACTTTCTCAGCCAACATTTCGCGTAACGTAGGTTCAAAAGTCGGTTTGATCGTTTAGCCACGTCTGCCAACAAGGCTGGCGCGAGAAGGAAAAAGCAACAAATTCAAAGAGATAACGTAATTACAGCGATTATTGTCAAACTCACTTGTCTAGTATTTGGTTTAACATTGTTTCTCCATTTTAATAGGTATCTAACATTGTGTTTAGGGAACATGATGTTGGACGAAAATGTTTGATCGTTCAGCCGGGGCTTAAGACTTATTTCGTGCGTTTGAAGGTAGTCTGATCCGAAATCAGGCAGCCAAAATCAAACGTTAAAACATGAATATTTCTCAAACTCTTTATATTGCCAAATGGATTTTTTGTAATTGAAACCGGGTGTTGCCAGTTATTTCAAGGGAACGGCAATCATACAGCACGCAAATAGAGGCGGAAAACGGATACCTTTATTAATTAAAATCGTATTTACCTTTCCGCTAGCATGCTTCATATAAAATGTCAAAAATGGGCTGGTCAAAACAGGTCAAAAATTACTTATATCGTTCCGTTTGCTGCTGATCCTGTAATGACGTGTCAAGCTGAAGCCTATTGCCTGCTTGCTTGTTTCCTCTTTTAGGAGTCAGTAGCAATTTATTACAGTTGTTGACTTTCTGAGAATGCTAGGATCCCTTTCATCGGCGTTAATCTCATAAAGAACAGAATAAAACTTGAGACTCAAGTCTACAGAAAGGCAGCAAACACTTGTTTACTCTTGCGTTTTTAAGAGTCATTCTAATAAACGTTACAAGGACTCTGTTAAAGACAATGTTACGTCGCGCTTATGCGTCGTCTTTTACAGCAGAGGCTTTCATCAGCTGTTTCATGCAGAATGTAACAAATTACGCTCTGTTTTCAGTCGTCTTGATTACCCTAGGGCTCTTATTGAATCTGCATTTTCAATTGTTCTCGTCGAGGCAATTCAGGTCCTTCAGCGAACGTCAGTAACGGAAAGAGATACCACCATAGTTAGAATTGTATCGTAAGATCAAGTTTTTGCCAATGCTGTTCGGGGGCATTTGCGCGATCTTAGTTACAAGGTTGGCCGTAGTGTGCAGCCAGTTTTTGTCAGTAGAAAGTTAGAGCAAGACTTTAGGCTAAAGGAAGTCAAGCCGTCTCTTGTTAACCAGCTGTGCGTTGTTTATAATTTTTCATGTGTGATCTGTGCGATGCCGATTATGTCGGACGTTACACAACCGACACCTTTTCCAACACGTTGCCTAGCACAAGTTTTCGGCAATTGGCAAACATCTCATTGAAACGCACGGTGGCAGCGTCTTTTGAATAAAAGCCTTTTCAAGATTCTTAAGAAAAGCCTAAGCAAGTTTGATTGTTTAGTGTTTGAAATGCTTTTATCAAGAAACGCAAACCTAATCTAAACGTGCAAACGGACTCCATACATGCTAAACGTTTTTGTTTAGTTCAAAGTTATTTATTTCTGCTACATTTGTTTAGGCCGCGCAGGGCACTTAAACTCATTACGTATGTAATTACATAATTACGTATGAGCCGTGCGACTGATTCCGACGATACACGGAATATTTGTGAGAAGAGTTTTACTTCCCAAATTTATTCTAAATTTATTCAATACATTATGTGTTCGGCGTATTGCTAATTGCACGTGTGATTGAAATCTCGAAATATGAACTTCTTGTATATATGTGATTCTTGTTAGCCATCAATATTAGGTTTAAAACACTACTTTAAGTCGTTTAGTCGATGCCGCGTTCGATCATGGATAAACCTTCAAGTGGCTTACACCGGTTTCCAATTTTTTTTTTATGGCTCATTACTACCAACCTTTGTCCGTTATTATCTTAACTGCGGTATCAAAAAGTGTCAAATAATTGGTGACAAGGTTTTAAACTCTTTTCGAAGTAATAGGTTACCAAAGCAACACCTTAACTGCTAAAAACATCCCTAATGTCAGCATTGAGAGACAATGACTATAAAAACAAGCTCGGTGACCCCCATTATTTATTGTCAGCAAATAGTTACCATAATAAAATGCAGCTTTTTTACAAAGTTAATAAAATTTGTAGAAGCGGATCGGAAGCAACCTTAAATTTTTAATCCGTTTCTACATTTTTTGACTTTGAAAATTGTTGGATCTTGACACGCCTATTGCCTTTTAATAATGAAAAATGGGTTTCACCGAGTTCGTTTTCGAGTTAAAATTAGTTAAATCCGTTAATTCTTGGTAGCTACTTGAATAAGAACCAGTTGAAGGAGCTTCCCACGGGAGTTTTTGATTACGATACCCAGCTTCAGAAGTTGAAAGTACACTGGTGTTTAGCGGTGAAATGGAAGTTTTAAAAATAAAAAGTACCCTCGGTTAAATCCAACGATTTAACTCGGGCGTTGTTTTAAATTCCTAAGAGGCATTTTCCCAAACACAACATTTTTCTTCTCTTTTCTTTACGTTACGAGTAGAGCGTAGGATACGAAAAGTCGAGGGGCTGTGAGACATTTGATTTCCAGGAAGTAAACCCGACGCAAGTGGAAAGCGTGCTGGAGTCTCTTGATGTAAATAAAGCTACCGTCCACAACGGCATTTCTATCAAAATCCTCAAGGCCGAAGCCGAGGAAATGTCTTTACCAATCTCTACTCTTTACAACTCGTGCATCAAAAAGGGCCAGTGGCCATGTGACTGGAAAAAAGGGGGACTGGACACCAGTCTATAAAAAAGATGAGTACCACGCTAACAAGAATTATAGACCAGTATCCGTGCTGTCATGTGTAAACTAAATGTTCGAGCTTTTATTGGGTAACCAAATAACAACAAAGCATGATGATGATCGTCTCGGTGATGGCCTCACGGCTTATCGAAAGCACAATACTGAGTTGTGAAACATCATTGATAGGCCTAGTGGAAGATTGGAAATTGACTAGGGATAATCGTATGTTAGTGGGAATATTATCAACAGATATGTTCAAAGCGTTTGATAGCTTACATCCACCTCTTATGCTACGTAAGTTTAAAAGCCTACGGTTTCCAGGATAGAGCAATGGATTTGTTGTGCAGCTATTTGTGCAGTCGCTTAGGAAGAGTGCACATTGGATTGGTAACCAGCTCGTTAAGAAATGTGGAACGAGGCTTCCCTCGGGGATCAGTGCCACGGCCACAAATGTGGAACAGACCTCAAAACGATCTTTCATATAAAGTAGTTTCTGGGCTATCAATGTATGCGGACGATCACCAAATCTACGTGAAAAGAAAGGACATGTGTACTGTAGTCGCGAATATTCAAGAGAGTGCCACTCTAGCAACTAACTGGTACGACTCGAATCTTCTTCAGTAAAAAGAAAAAATATCAAACGATAAACATTCGGAATGAAAATGTGAACTATGGTGATAAAACATGTTTAACTGTTAACGGCAAGGATATAATAAAATCAGATAATTTAAAGCACCTAGGCGTAACTATTTATTGTGGTCCTAATTTTGATTTGCACATTAGTAATGTTTGTAAGAAAGCTAGTCAGAGAATAGGTGTGATCATGATCCTGAGGAATCTCATACCAACTGAGGCGAAATTACATCTCTACAAGGCAGCCATTCTCCCTCCTTTAAGATATTGCCACTTAATGTGGCATTTCTGTAGAGCCTTGGATACCCGTAGACTAGAGAGAGTACAGGAGCGTATATTGCGCGCTGTATTTAAAGACAAGCAATCTAGTTACCAACAGCTGTTAGAGAAAGCAAAGCTACCATCGTTGTATAATAGGAGACTACAAGACATATGTATCCTAATGTATAAGGTTAAACACATTTTTTGTCCGCGGACTATTTACAATACAATACAATACTTTATTTATACACGGAACACCAAGGAGCTCCTAAGTGCTCGTTAAAACGTGTACGTGTGTATTAATGTAAAAAATAAAATTGTACAAAATTGAAAAGGATAAAATTAATCAATTAATTAATAAACATTACCTAAATACTAACTAGTAATTAATCTGTGTACAAACTTTAAAAATTTAAAAAGCTCTTCAAGTCATATGAACATTAAGAGCCCGCTTAATAGAAACAGTGTCTTTGGACTCTCTAACCATTTGAGACAACGCATTCCATAGTTTACTGACTAAAAAGGTAAAAGATCGATGCATATACTCCAAGTTGAATGGGGGAAGTTCCAACCTGGTGCTGAGCCCGCGTAAATTATATTTAACATTCTTAAGATTGAAAAAACTTACTAATATAGGGTGCTCCGTGGCTATACAAGCACTTTTATAACATAACTAGCGACTGGAATTGCCTGCGTTGTTCCAAAGACTTGATATTAACTATTTTTAGGAGGTAGTCGTATGAAACAGACTTCGGAAAGCCTAAGGTACTTCTTAATAAATAGTAATTAGTGTTCTCCATTTTGGTAATCTCAGCATTACCTATTCCCAGCAAAAGAGGGCTGCAATACTCAAGATGTGGGCGAACATATGCCCTGTAGAGACGTACCATTACATACTTCGGAATGAACTTGCATAGTCTCCGCAAGGCCGAAGCTGACTAACAGCAACATTTACGGCAGAAAGATTTCTATCAACCTAGTTTTAACACAGTTACGCACGGAAAACGCTCAATCCAATATCTAGGTCCTGGAGCTAGGACTCTGGAGCTAGGACTCCGGAGCAGGATACCAAGCAAAGACAGATCGGCCAACAGTCTTAAGCAGTTCAAGACCAGGATACGCAGTCTTGATTTAAGTAACATTTAAGATGGATGTGGTGGTTGCTACCTTTGCAATTCGTGATTTTTGAATTTTGTCATTCATGACTTTGGAAATTTGATGACTATGATTAGAGTTTTAGTTGTATGTATGTTAGTAGCTATGATCTGTTGTTTTTTCTGATTTTTATTCTTAGTAGAATTCTAGTTCGATTCTATGTTAATTCGGTTTGTATTTTTAGATTGTATTCTAGAATAGTTACGCGTCCCCTATTACCGCGCAGTGGGGAATCCCTTCTGCTAGATTTTGCCGACACGTTAATAAAGTCATCAATCAATCAGCAGTTAACGAACACGCAAATTAAGTTCAAGAGGAGTGTTGTTATGACAAAAAACACACAAAGAAGAAAAAAATATATCTTATAACTTTTCTTCTAAACCAAAGCTGCATCCAGATAGGAGAGGGTAGGAGACACAGTATCTTTCTGTAACATTAAGGGAAATCCCAGAAAAAAAGTTTTAGTGTAGGCAAGCAAACTATAGTGATTAAGAATCGTTTTTTTTTCTTTAAGTCAGTGCATGCGAACAGCTGAATTTAAGAATAAAGACGATTATAAAGAAAAGAAGAAGACATTCAATACTTTATTATCGGTTTGATTTTGTCCTTATTACTTTCGTGTGGGTATTTTGCTACAGACCTACGAGACCCTTCAACCGTTTTTGCCCCTGGAGGGAAAGGAACACAGTATTCATAATACGAGTGTTCACTCAGTAATAACGACATATCTAAAGTAAACTACATTTCAAATTATAGTCACCATCAGGCCTTTTTTTATCTTTGGTAGATCCCTGGATGCCAACCAGCTGACGGAACTACCCACTGGCGTTTTTGATTACAATACCCAGCTGCAGAAACTGTAAGTGGTATTCTTCCTTCTTCACCCGCACTCCCTCTATCGCTATCTGTTCATTTCGTCCGTTTCTCTCTCAAATCAATTGACGATTAACTTCACTACGTCACAATTTTCAGCTAATCGAGAGATTTGATCAGGCGGGCTTACTAAGCTGCGTAAGAATACTGGCCAAAGGTAATTGCTATTGGTGGTAACAAGTCTTAAGCCTTAAACGGTAGGTGTCGCGGATCATTTAGAGGCACTCAGAGTGAATTCGGTCTTGAATTTGAACCAGGCTTCAAACAAAAACTTTAATGAAAAGAAGAATGATCCTAGCAGTTATGAGCGCAATTTATGCAATTGCGAAAAGAAGCCTGACAAAAGTCAGGGCTTCAACGGGGTTTGAACCCGTGACCTCGCGAATACCGGTCAGGTCAATTGTGGGTTCATATGTTCCCGTTCAAACCCCGTTGAAGTCCTGAATTTTTTTCAGGCTTCTTTTCGCAATTGTATCAATTGCGCTCACACCTGCGAGGACCGTTCTTTATTTGATTTCATTTCCGCAGTTCATATATGATTCATTTCATATATCATTCACACAAAAAACTTCATGAAAAATAACGGTAAAACATTCCCCGGCCTGTTCAAGCGATTTTCAACGTCCGTGAAGTTCAGTAATTGACCTTTAGAAGGCGAGACTTCGCCCGACGTTTTGTGGAGAAAGAATAGGTTTGAAATGTTTTTTGATTTGTTCCTACCCTTGTGAATTAACTGAACTCATGCCCGACATTTGATACCTCGAAAGTGTCATATGTTCGGTCGAAATTTGAGCGATAACATCTTTACGTAGATATAATTCGCCGACTGTTTGCCGTGATTCTGTTCGCCATCACGACATTCGGTTTAGAACGCTACTTTAATTTATGTAATCGATGCCGCA
>JAEMWC010000274.1:372500-452500 GCA_016490735.1 Pachyseris speciosa
TTCGTAGAAGCTGTGTTAACCCATTGACTCCTACACCGGCCGAAACGGGCTGCACAAGACTGCTATGCTAAGAAATATTGCAACTTTCTCAATCGCACGACTATTGCCTTAACTGTCAGTTTTGAGCACGAAATTGAATGTCCTTGAAATCTGTATATCCAATAAACGCAAGAAACGTAGCGATTTTTACCAAATATGGCCTTTTGAGTTGGGACAAGAACGAAATCGACCGTTTTTAACGTCAAAGAGAAACCACGAAAATGCCCTGTTTTGCCTTCATGTTTTTTTAAGAAATCATCGTCGAAAAACAAAACTTCAACCACTATAACAAAATTCAGTCCTTGTTCTAGCTTAGAAATGACTTTTTTTGTTCATTTTCTTCTCCCGAGCGTAGATACACCCTCTTGTTCCAGTGGATTCGGGCCTTCCCGACATTTTCAACATCTCGACCGCATCACAAATATCATATATTTTTTTTAATCCAACGATTTAACTCGGGCGTTGTTTTAAATTCCTAAGAAGCATTTTTCCAAACACAAAATTTTTCTTCTCTTTTCTTTTACGTTACGAGTAGAGCGTAGGATACAAAAGTCAAGGGGCTGTGAGACATTTGATTTCCCAGAAGTAAACCCGACGCAAGTGGAAAGCGTGCTGGAGTCTCTTGATGTAAATAAAGCTACAGTCCACAACGGTATTTCTATCAAAATCCTGAAGGCCGGAGCCGAGGAAATGTCTTTAATCTCTACTCTTTACAAGTCGTGCATCAAAAAGGGCCAGTGGCCATGTGACTGGAAAAAAGGGGGACTGGACACCAGTCTATAAAAAAGATGACTACCACGCTAAGAAGAATTATAGACCAGTAACTGTGCTGTCATATGTAAACTCAATGCTCGAGCTTTTATTGGGTAACCAAATAACAACAAAGCATGATGATGATCGTCTCGGTGATGGCCTCACGGCTTATCGAAAGCACAATACTGAGTTGTGAAACATCATTGATAGGCCTAGTGGAAGATTGGAAATTGACTAGGGATAATCTTATGTTAGTGGGAATATTATCAACAGATATGTCCAAAGCGTTTGATAGCTTACATCCACCTCTTATGCTACGTAAGTTTAAAAGCCTACGGTTTCCAGGATAGAGCAATGGATTTGTTGTGCAGCTATTTGTGCAGTCGCTTAGGAAGAGTGCACATTGGATTGGTAACCAGCTCGTTAAGAAATGTGGAACGAGGCTTCCCTCGGGGATCAGTGCCTGGGCCGCTAATGTGAAACAGACCTCAGAACGATCTTTCATATAAAGTAGTTTCTGGGCTATCAATGTATGCGGACAATCACCAAATCTACGTGAAAGGAAAGGACATGTGTACTATAGTCGCGAATCTTCAAGAGAGTTCCACTCTAGCAACTAACTGGTACGACTCGAATCTTCTTCAGTAAAACAAGAAAAAATACCAAACGATAAACATTCGGAATGAAAGTGTAAACTATGGTGATAAAACATGTTTAACTGTTAATGGCAAGGATATAATAAAATCAGATAATTTAAAGCACCTAGGCGTAACTATTTATTGTGGTCCTAATTTTGATTTGCACATTAGTAATGTTTGTAAGAAAGCTAGTCAGAGAATAGGTGTGATCATGATCCTGAGGAATCTCATACCAACTGAGGCGAAATTACATCTCTACAAGGCAGCCATTCTCCCTCATTTAAGATATTGCCACTTAATGTGGCATTTCTGTAGAGCCTTGGATACCCGTAGACTAGAGAGAGTACAGGAGCGTATATTGCGCGCTGTATTTAAAGACAAGCAATCTAGTTACCAACAGCTGTTAGAGAAAGCAAAGCTACCATTGTTGTATAATAGGAGACTACAAGACATATGTATCCTAATGTACAAGGTTAAACACATTTTTTGTCCCCGGACTATTTACAATACAATACAATACTTTATTTATACACGGAACACCAAGGAGCTCCTAGGTGCTCGTAAAAACGTGTACGTGTGTAGTAAGGTAAAAGAATAAAATTGTACAAAATTGAAAAGGATAAAATTAATCAATTAATTAATAAACATTACCTAACTACTAACTAGTAATTAATCTATGTACAAACTTTAAAAACTTTAAAAATTTAAAAAGCTCTTCAAGTCATATGAACATTAAGAGCCCGCTTAATAGATACAGTGTCTTTGGACTCTCTAACCATTTGAGGCAACGCATTCCATAGTTTACTGACTAAAAAGGTAAAAGATCGATGCATATACTCCAAGTTGAATGGGGGAAGTTCCAACCTGGTGCTGAGCCCGCGTAAATTATATTTAACATTCTTAAGATTGAAAAACTTACTAATATAGGGTGCTCCGTGGCTATACAAGCACTTTTATAACATAACTAGCGACTGGAATTGCCTGCGTTGTTCCAAAGACTTGATATTAACTATTTTTAGGAGGTAGTCGTATGAAACAGACTTCGGAAAGCCTAAGATACTTCTTAATAAATAGTAATTAGTGTTCTCCATTTTGGTAATCTCAGCATTACCTATACCCAGCAAAAGAGGGCTGCAATACTCAAGTTGTGGGAGAACATATGCCTTGTAGAGACGTACCATTACATACTTCGGAATGAACTTGCGTAGTCTCCGCAAGGCCGAAGCTGACTAACACCAACATATACGGTAGAAAGATTTCTATCAACCTAGTTTTAACACAGTTACGCACGGAAAACGCTCAATCCGATATCTAGGTCCTGGAGCTCGGACTCTGGAGCTAGGACTCCGGAGCAAGATACCAAGCAAAGACAGATCGGCCAACAGTCTTAAGCAGTTCAAGACCCGAATACGCAGTTTTGTTTTAAGTAACATTTAAGATGGATGTGGTGGTTGCTACCCTTGGAATTCGTGATTTTTGAATTTTGTCATTCATGACTTTGGAAATTTCATGACTCTGATTAGAGTTTTAGTTGTATCTATGTTAGTAGCTATGATCTGTTGTTTTTTTTCTGATTTTTATTCTTAGTAGATTTCTAGTGCGATTCTATGTTAATTCGATTTGTATTTTAAGATTGTATTCTAGAATAGTTAGGCGTCCCCTATTACGGCGCAGTGGGGAATCCCTTCTGCTAGATTTTGCCGACACGTTAATAAAGTCATCAATCAATCAGCAGTTAACGAACGCGGAAATTAAGTTCAAGAGGAGAGTTGTTATGACAAAAAACACACAAAGAAGAAAAAAATATATCTTATAACTTTTCTTCTAAACCAAAGCTGCATCCAGATAGGAGAGGGTAGGAGACACAGTTTCTTTCAGTAACATTAATGGAAATCCCAGAAAAAAAGTTTTAGTGGAAGCAAGCAAACTGTAGTGATTAAGAATCGTTTTTTTTTTCTTTAAGTCAGTGCATGCGAACAGTTGAATTTAAGAATAAAGACGATTATAAAGAAAAGAAGAAGACATTCAGTACTTTATTATCGATTTGATTTTGTCTTTATTACTTTCGTGTGGGTATTTTGCTACAGACCTACGAGACCCTTTAACCGTTTTTGCCCCTGGAGGGAAAGAAACACAGTATTCATAATACGAGTGTTCACTCAGTAATAACGACATATCTAAAGTAAACTACATTTCAAATGATAGTCATCATCAGGGTTATTTTTATCTTTGGTAGATCCCTGCATGTCAACCAGCTGACGGAACTACCCACTGGCGTTTTTGATTACAATACCCAGCTGCAGGAACTGTAAGTGGTATTCTTCCTTCTTCACCCGCACTCCCTCTATCGCTATCTGTTCATTTCGTCCCTTTCTCTCTCAAATTAATTAACGATTAACTTCACTACATCACAATTTTCAGCTAAAGGAGTGATTTGATCAGGTGGGCTTACTTAGCTGCGTAAGAATACTGGCTAAAGGTAATTGCTATTGGTGGTAACAAGTCTTAAGCCTTAAACAGTAGGTGTCGCTGATCATTTAGAGGCACTCAGAGTGAAATCGGTCTTGAATTTGAACCAGGCTTCAAACAAAATCTGTAATTAAAAGAAGAATGATCTTAGGAGTTATAAGCGCAATTTATTCAAATGCGAAAAGAAGCCTGACAAAAGTCAGGACTTCAACGGGGTTTGAACCCGTGACCTCGCCCCTTCAGACAAATTGTTATTATTATTATTATTATTATTATTATTATTATTATTATTATTTTCATTGTTATTGTTATTATTTAATCATTTAAGATATTGCCGCTTGCGTTTAGGTGTTTGACATTTAACAAGAGCTAATTCACGACCTACCTTATTTCACTTAGAGCTTACTCGGCTTAATCAGGAACTCGTTAATCTTGGTTGACAGATAAGATATCCGGGCTGTAATTTTGGTTTGATACCAATGTCTTCTACATATACAGACACATGAGCAATCCAAGAATCTACCTTTGTCATGTCAATTTTGTTCTTTGAAGCCCAACTGCGAAGGATTCCAAATCTACTTCCTAGCCGAGCTGTTCGTGAGAAAGCGATTAAAGAAAAATAAATCTTCTTCAGCCTGGAAAATACCGTTACTATTAAGTTCCTTTTTAAATAACATTTCATCGACGACGTCAGGATTAGACATCAAAATTAACTTTACCATACATCCATGAGTCCAAATGCTTATCGATTAATCGAAACCGAACGAGAAAGTTGCGGAAATCGTTCTCCCGAATTTGCAAAGGATGACTTCGAACGCTTTAATTGTTCGCGTTAACTGACAACTTGGCAAAGAAAACAGACTTGTTAGCCTCCTTCGCAGACGCCCTCTCTCGGATAACATAGTCTTTTCTTTCGTTCGCTGGAACTGCTAAAATAGTTTTCGGACTCTTTCGCAAGTATCTAAACGAGAAAGCATATAAAAAGCATCAGCCTTTGTGGCCTTACGTGTCATTAGAGTATTAGCTTATGTCCTTTCCACAATGCGTTTTCGTTTGATGGTTTTCGCCCATCGTCCACACTAATACGCCTAAAAACGCTTTTAAAAGTGGAGTATTTATAAAACGTATCGTTTTGAAAACGCCTCATTTCTGGTGTGGATCGGTAAAAACGTGGGCTTTTTAAAACGGTGTCGGTGTGGGAGTCGAAAACGCATCGAAATGAAAACACTTACATCATCCGCGCCACGTCAGTTGTACCCAGGCCTCGCGTCGTTTCTACATCGATCATGGCAGATAAAAATATGTTTTTGCCGATACTACTAGCAAATGTAATAGCATTTTTGGAGCTTAACCTTGCTCTATCCAATTTTATTTAGGTTTTTATAGTTTAATCGGCGTCACACCATATCTTTTAGCGTTTGCGAGGGTTTTAGACAGCTGAGGACCCTACCAAAACGGTAGTGTTGAAGCGGATGTATTGATGCGATGCGTTTTCGATGACATCGAAAACGGATACTTTAGGAAACGCATTACTGTGTATAGTTGAAAGCGCTGTGGAAACGGTAGTTTGGACGCGGATCTATCGATATGTTTTCGATGACACCGAAAACAGATACTTTAGAAAACGCACTAATATGGATAGTTAAAAACGCTGCGAAAACAGTAGTGTAGACGCGGATCTATTGGTTTTGTTTTTTCTGTATCCGAAAACGGATACTTTTAAGAACGCATTAGTGTGGACGTGGCCTAAAAGACACAAACAGTGCTTCATGACACTAACCCCCTAAAATGCAGTGGTGTAAGACTTTTTTTGCTTTAAATCAAGGCAGACGAGCAATTGCAATTGAGGAATAAACGAGATTACGGAACGAATCCGAATACAAGAAGCAAGTTATTACAAATTATACTTTTTTTTGTTATTGCGCTTTTGGCAAAAGAAAATGAGAGCGATAGCTACCTTTCCATGCATTGGCCTCCATCAATGAATTGTGACCTCTCACGCGAAAACGTAAACAAACGGGTTCCGTGCACGGGTGAAACGCACGGCTACTGAACGGGTAAGAAACGAGTCATCAACCCGTTTGAAACGCACGATACTGAACTGTGAACGGCTCATTGAAAATTTCAAACGAGTTGCTATGAACCCTGAACGGCTGATTAAAAATTTCGCACGGATGGTCATGAACGACTGAACGGCTCATTGAAAATTTCGAACGAGTAGCTATGGACGCCCAGACGGCTCGTTGAAAATTTATTGGTGGGAGGTCATTAACGAGTAAGCAGCTCACGTAAACATTGCGAATTTAGATGACCATGAACGGAAAACTTCGAACGCATAGCCGAGAACCGGTGACTGACTGAAGACCCAATACAAGGGAAGGCGAATGAAAAATAATTATATCCGAGACTTTGCGAGACATTGAGACTAATATATTTCCTGCGAGCCCGAGACTTTCCCAGCTTTGCAAAAGAAATCGACACTCCAAGACGACAAAGTGAAAAGATTCGAGACTCCAAGACCTGTGAAATTTGACAAAAATTCTGCGAGACACTTATTCAGTTGAAGAACCATTCGCCACCCCAAATACAAAAACTTGTTTTGAACGAACGTCGGTGAACTCGTAACCACAGCTATGTAAAACGCCAAGCGAACTGATCACCTCACGACATCCAAAAATAAGTGTGAACGGTTTTAATAGCAAACGAATAGGTAACCCACGATTACACACGGAAAGTAGCCAGACGGTAAACAAAACAAACTTTCTGAATTAGGATCTAAAACAAATTCAGCTAATTAAACTGATCTAAACTTTGCGAATCCAAAGGAAACCACAAAGGTCATTCGGCACGTTTTTATCACCCACTAAAAATTTGCATACGAGTTCGGAACATGTGACAGATAACGCAACAACAGCCACGAAAAAAAAATTCATGTCCTGTGAACATTTTCGTTAAAGCGGAATGAATAGAGACCAAAAGTACTGCAAGAATACAAATCGAACGCAAGTTATAATCTTTTCTTTTCGGGAACACAAATATTTCGATAATTGACTGCGTTGACTGAAAATGACAACATGATCCGCCTCTTTGTAGTTGGAGAGAGATAAAATTAATTCCTGTCTGTAATTTATAAAGTTTAGAATTCAGTTTTGTGGTTCTGCACCTCTTAACAACTTTTCTTTCATATCAAAAGGAAGAAAAAATCGAAAAAGCTCCTAAAACAATTCATAACATTAAAATGATCATTGATCTGCCTGCGATGCGAACGTTTATACACGAACATGCATATTAATTAATTTTCATTCAACAACAATTGCACATGAGTGGCGAGAACCGCCAACTTGTGAGTTTTTTAGCGCATCATTGACTTTACAATGATTCAGTCTTTTCTTTTTTTTTCTCCCTTATAATCGTGCGTGATTAAATATAGAACGGTTTTTGAATAAAAGCAAGGTTTTTTTTAAGCAGAAAACTTGTCCGTCATGCGCTGTCACATGTGTTGCTGACGGGCTTTGAAACTTTATCAGTCAGATCAGGGGCGTGAACCGCCAACTTGTGAGTTTTTTTAGCCGCATTATTGAGTTTACAGTGATTCAGTCTTTTCTTTTTTTCTCTGTTATAATCCCGTGTGATTGAATACAGAACAGTGTTTTAATAATAGCAACGTTTTTTTTTTAAAGCAGAAAACTTGTCCGTCACGCGTTTCTGTCTGGGTTTGGTAATCTTGTCGCCACATTCTCACGTCGGCGTCTTCAGATATGAAATAACCTCACCCGCTCCCTTCATTTTCAACTCATGTTGCAGCGCAGTTCAACGCTCCACAGTTTCCGAGGAACAAAACTTGAAGGACACTAAAGAGTGCTCAATGTTTTGTTTTTGTTCTCTATGGCTTTTGCGCGGCACAAAAACAACCGGTGACATAAAGTCTGGCAAATGAAACAATGAATTCAATCCTAACCAGCGTGTTTTATTTATGTTACAGTGATATCTCTGGTCCCACAGGGTGCACAGAGAGGACTGAAACGGCAAAATACTGTCCTTACACGCTGAATTTCGGTTACAAAAGTGCTTATGATGCGCCGTTTATTGATGAGTAATTTCTTTACAAGCTTATTTTGCAAGTGTCGACAAGCGTGAATTTGTGGGGTCACGACAAACAAAAATCGCGGGTTCTACGGACGTCCTCTACTTCGAACGGATGGAGGATTTTTATGAACGGCTGATCGAAGGCGTTCAAACGAGTGCAGATGTTTTCTGCACGGGTACCCAAGCCGTGAGAACGGCTGGAAACTTTTTTTGAACGGCTACCCAAGTCGTTTGTACGGATGACCCAAGCCGTTCGAACGGGTAAGAAACGACTGGTGAACGGATTCCGTTCTAAACGGGAACTCGTTTGTTAACGTTTTCGCGTGAGAGGTCACAATTTATAAAACTATTTTGATATCGAGATTATCAACCACGTCGTTGAAAATTTGTGTTCTTACTGGTCAATTTTAAGTCACAGCATACTTACTCCGTCATTTCATAATACGAAAATAGCTTAGCAGCAAAGGACGAAATGCGAGAATAGCTCTTTCAAATAGATTAAGAGACATTGTGTTTGTGGGTAGTTTCAACAAATCAACAGGGGCCTTGAATTATTACCATTCAGACGGTGAAGACTTTTAAATCAGTACGAGTATTAACGCGGCGATAACGGCACAAAAAACGCAAATATATTTTTGATGATTCTTACGGACAGGCTATTATTAATTCTCGATAGGTACTTATATAACAACCAACTGAGGGAATTACCCACTGGCGTTTTCAAATACAATGCCCAACTGAAGATACTGTAAGTAGCGTTCTTCGTTGTACGTAAAAGAAGAGGCTACAATTAGCCTAAACTCGGGCTTGCAAAAATCAGTATTGTATCTCTAACTTAGCGCTAAACAAAAGAACAGAGGGAAATCTGTCTTTCTTACATCGGACGCTGCTTAGCTTGTGTTGGAGTATATTTCTTTAGACCCCTATCAACATATATTCCTCTAAAATACAGCTCAACCATTGAGAACAATAATTAAAACAATTTTAAAAAATATTTCTAAAAGAACAAGAAAAAGAGAAACAGAAAAAATAAAGCCCGTGATATATACCACTTAAAGACATCGAACCCGGGTTAACTGCGTCACAGGCAGGAACAATGACCTTTAGGCCACAGAGGTTTATCGTTATGCAAGGTGATTAAAATAGTGTATTGATTCCAAAAACAAACTAAGCACAATTGTTTTCGCTTCGATGGATAATTGTTTGAGAAAGGAAACGCTTATCGAACGATGTAGGATTTTTTCGCATAAACGTTAATGGAGTCTCGGTGAAATGTGAGTAGAAAATTAATTAGCAGAGTGAAACTGTTTACAAATGCGTCAATCCAGGGTCATTTGAAACACAAGAAATGAAAGTTTCTGGACAGTTTCAAGTGACGCTAGTACATTTGTAAAAACTAATCGCTTATCATTCAAAAATTAAAGTCCATAAATTGAGATATTGTGGGAAAATAGTAAATAAACTACCTGTCAAAGTCTCAGGGGTGTGTGATATCCCGTACTAGAGTTATTCAACAAAATGTACATCTCAATGGAGCGGATACGGGGAACACGGCAGTCCATCTGGAGTTAAATTTTGGTCATGTTAAAAGCTTTCTTCTCGCTGTTGAACTTGCAAACATTCGTATAGACACTTCTCTTGACATATTAGTTGTTCCGACTTCAAAGACACAAGGTAAATCGATGTTTTCCGATACGTGACAACAGGCATCATTCTTGCTGTTAATATGAGATTTACACTTCTGATTCACTCGGCCGTGAAAGGTCAAACTCTCTTTGTCTGTAGTCTCTAATTTTTGGCGCTCCCCTCGCGTCGTGTCTCCTCGCAACTTCGCGCGCGCACGTGTCTTTCGCCCGCCCCACAATCCATCGCCAAAATTAGAGACTACTCGCAGTCTACTGAAGCAGACACGAGGAAACAAGGCAGTCCATCTGGAGTTAAGTTTACTCATGTTAAAAGCTTTCTTCTCGCCGTTGAACTTGCAAACATTCGCATAGACACTTCTCTTAACATATTGTTTGTTCAGACTTCAAAAGACACAAGGTGAATCGACATTTTCCAATACGTGACAACAGGCATCACTCTTACGCAGAAACGCCGGAAGTGAGCTTTGTGGATGATACTCGACGACGAAAAAGAAGAACCGTCGGTAGTTTTAGACCCGGGCGCCGCACGAGACGCGCGGGCAGCCCGAGTAATAAAACCAATGAAATTGAGTTGCTGCCAGGCCATCGCATGAAGTAACTCTTTTGCATATGTCCTACTCTGCAACCTTCCCGGATCCATCCAGAATGGGTCATACGACGGTTACACATGAACTAATCGATTGTTAACTAACAGCGGTAAAGTACAAGAAACCATCTTTAGACTTTGAAGCAAATTGAGCTCACAAAGGATTAACTATTAACATCATAAAATGCTAGTAGACCGCGTCGACTTTCTTGGGAAAACAATGGTCCCAATAAGATATTATGGCGATTCCGTTTTCTTTACCGCTCGGCAAGGTTGCCAATGAATCACAGAAAAGAAAGGAGACTTCGCTCAACATTTGGGTTTCATTTTAATGGGCGTCTTCCTTTCCCTTCAAGTCTGCAAAGCGAGTCCGGCTGGCTGCAAATATTTTCATACGTTGGATAGTTTTACATGCATGTGACTGAAGCTCATTTTCATAAGAAAGAGTCAGCGGCAGGTCTCGCTTTCGTAAGGGATATTTGGAGCAACTGCGTAATGGGCAATATGGTATTAAATCTCTATTTAGGTAAAACAGGTATGCGAAAGAGTTCGTGTTGTGTCAACGATACTCTCGAAAAACCAGCAGACACAGTCCACAGTGCGTGTTCAGTGACCTGGTCTTTGAGTGGAAGTGAGCCTAGAGGCGACCTTCCTTTGATACAGACCTCTCTGTCTTTGTCATGCAAATATGGACTAGTTAGCTTAAGAAAATGATTTACATTCATAGGCGAGGTCTGTTGTCATTCTGAGACAAATCGGTATGTCAAGAAGCGTTAGATATATTTATTATTCATGAATGTCTTAGCCATTGAGACTAGAAACATTTTTTAGTAATACAAAAATTAACTAGAAATAGAAAGTAGCTTCAAAAAAGAAAAACAACAACAAATAATTATTAATTGAACTATTCGCTCACACATATTGATCAAAGTCAGCATTGAAAGATGCCGTTGTTACAGAGGTTTTAAATTCCTTTGCCAAACTTATACTAGTGAAACCTGTCAAATACATGTAATGAGGTACTTTTAGCTTTTAGAGTATTATTTCCATCGCGAAATTAGTACAACAGACAGATAAAACATGGCAAGAATACCGGCGGTAGCAGTTTGTATATTATGTCTCTGAAGATTGAGCTTAAGTCACAAAAAAGCTCAAAAAAGTGCAGAGCAAGGAACTATTTTCGGCTAATTCTACCGCTTTGGTGATCTAGGAGACTTGAATTTGTTGCTGCTTCCATCACTTCGGTTGTGAGGCTGGCAGGTGTTCTGTGAAGGAGACTCATCAATTAATTCTAAAGTCAGGAGACGTAGCATTAGCAAAAGAATCCAAATAACGTACTCACTAACGAGACCTATGCTGATTTTTGCCTCGTTCTAAATGTATGAGACCCTTTATGAAAACGAGTATTGACAAAGATATAAAGACAGATATAGTAAATACATTTCAGACAGTCAGGTCATGATGAGCGTTGATTCTTGGTAGGTACTTGCACAAGAACCAGCTGAAGGAACTTCCCACAGGAATTTTTTATTACAATAGCCAGCTCCAAAAGTTGTAAGTGACACTTCTCTTTAGTGGTGAAATGGAACTTTTGAAACTAAAATGTGCCCTCGGTCATCGTGTAAAAGAACTCTTACCCGTTTGCTTTGTGCTCTTTAATCTTCACGGGTTCCGATATAGAACTCGTTGTAAGTAAGAATTAGTTCATTATTTAAGAATGAGTTCATTATCTATATTTATTAATGTTATGGCGCGCAATAAATACACAAGACCATGTAGTGGGCAATAGTGGGCAGGGAATGTACTGGCGATTCTCGGGTAAAAACTCACCGACCGGAAAAACCCACCGGATGGGGGACCTCGGCACATGGCGCCATGCCGAGAGGGTGCCCCATGCCTGTACTGTAAGGAGGACACTGTTGCTGGAATAATTACATAGGGTCAAGTTAACCCAGCCAGAGAACAAATGTCCCCTCTCTGACGGGGCTCCAGCACAGGGCTGAAGGGGTGCCGCAGTCAACAATGCCCCGCCCATAAAATTTATTTAAGTTATTTAGAGTTATGCGATAATAACAAAGGTTAACAAGAATGAACTGAGGGCTTAGGAAGCCCTAACAAAACCGGTTAATGTACGAAGAACTGGTAAATGCTAATGTGACAAGATAAAAGAGTGGGTGGGAGGGATTGCACTTGGAGCAAGGTAACAACTTGCGGGATTCAGAGAAGGGAGAAAATGATTAACCGCATGGTGTGTTACATTTGAATAGCGCTTACCAAATATGGGGAAGCATGTGCTATCGAGGACCGCAGAGAAAAGCGCGGGCTCACCGAAGCTAAAGGTTGCTTGCCAACATTAACCTTTATTTTATGCTAAAATAACAATTAATGTTATGGCGCGCAATAAAGACACAAGACCATGTAGTGGGTAATAGTGGGCAGGGAATGTACTGGCAAGGCTCGGATAAAAACCCACTGACCGGAAAACCCACCGGATGGGGGGCCTCGGCACATGGCGCCATGCTGAGGGGGTGCCCCATGCCTGTACTGCAAGGAGGACACTGTTGCTGGAATAATTACATGGGGCCAAGTTAACCCAGCCAGAGAACAAATGTCCCCTCCCTTACAGGGCTCTAGCACAGGGCTGAAGGGTTGCCGCAGGCAGCAATTCCCCGCCCACAGACGTCGAATTTAACGAGAAAGTCCCCTGTCTTGGGCCCAAGAAACTACGTAACAAACAGGGTACCCCAGGCCAGAACACGACAGGAGGTGCAAGGCATTAGGTATGGGGAGACCTTGGCTCCAAAGGGGCGAGAGAAAGCGAGGCCGACCGCCTGTGGAGGGGTGGCCTGGGGGCCCATGTAATAGTAGGAATGAACCTGAGATTAATTGACAAACTATGAACCTAACAATAAATAACAGTGTTCTCAACGTATCTAAAGTAATCATCAGTTAAGGCAAGATGCCAAGTTCTTGGGTTGTGAACCTGAGATTAATTGAGACTAAGAATTACAACGCAACAATAAAAATTAGTAACAAGCAGACATCATAGTGTTTCAATGTACCGGTATCTAAAATAGTTATCAGTTAAGGCAGGAAGCCAAGTTCTTGGGTACTTCGAGGATAGCCTCTTTGGGGGTCTTGATATAAGTTTGGTAAGCATTAGTTTGCCCCTTTCCGAGGACTTTGATTAGCCAATCAGGAAGTCCAACTGTTCCCGTTGTTGTGGCTGCGCCAATACGAAGGCTGTGTGAGGAAAAATTTGCACTGTCCAGGCCACAGACATGGAGTAGGGAACCCACGTTGTTGTTAAGCGATGTGCGGGTAAGATTGCGCCCATCGGTGAATTTGAAGAGAGAAGGTACTCTGTCCATGTGTTTGAAGAAGATAGTCTTGGAGAGCGGTGACCGCGCAGGCGGTAGAGTTTGACCTAGCTATAGTGAGTTTGGCTGTCTCGCGGAAAGGCTCAGTTCTGGACTACTTAATAGTAATTTCAAGAAAATTCGGATTGAGAAGATTAGGTTTAAAATTGATATCAGCTCTGGATAAGTGGATATAGGGAACAAACTTGCCATTGCAGGTGATTTCACTGCTTCGTAGAAAACCAAAAAAGGCTAGGGTAAAAGCAGCCCATAACATGGAAGAGTCAACGTCCTGAGAGTGAAAAGGTTGTAACTTAGCGTAGATTTGTTGGAGAACTGTAATGGTGATGGGGTAGCGTGCCCGCTTAGAAGCGCTCTGCAAGCATTTTATGCCTCACAACGTTTTATAAAGGTGGGGCATGGAGGTGAAGTCCAGCGGAAAACCAAACTCAGTATGCAGGTATTTTACTGCTGCCAGGTAAACTTTTATAGTGCCATAAGAAACTGTATTAGACAGGTGGGTAGCAAAGTGCATCAAGGTAGCCTCACGGCTGGGTTGTAAAGGGGTATCAGGGGGAACAATCCCATGGTGTAAATAGAAGCGAATAAATTAGCGTTCCCCAGATGAATAGGTACGGCGGGTGGCTGCTGCAATGGAATGGTAGATGAAACTGGCCGCTTGCAGAGTCAAACTCTGGTCAGGGAATGAAGGATCTGGCAAGGAAAAGGCGATGCATCCGGTGCGAGAAAGTGGAAACGGGCTATCTGAAAGCGAGAGAGACTGTCAGCGATGCCATTGTCAAGGCCAGAGACATGTTTGGCAGAAAAAGTAAAATTGAACTTTAAGGTCTGCAGGGTGATTAAACGAACGAGATTTATAATCCAGGGTATTTTTGAGCTCTTTGCAGAGAGAATAGCAACGATTGCTTGGTTGTCGCAGTGGAAGCAAATTCTCCTATTAGCCCATAAGGGAGCCCAGAGCATGCAGGCCCGGTAAATTGGGTAGAGCTCTTGCCACTGGATGCTTATGCCTGTGGCAGAATTGAGCTGATGGGACGGGAGCCATCTACCCTGGTACCACCACTTATTGAAGAAACCCCCGTAGCCAAAGGAACCAGCAGCTTCTGTAAAATGGTGGATTTGGGGGGAGGGCTCAGTAAAGGAGGGGAGGGGGAGAAAAAGGTTAACCCCGTTCCACTGGTCAAGGAAAAGTTGCCACATAAGAATGTCCTTCCTCAACTCTTGGTTGAGAGAAATAAAATGCCCAGGGTGGTGGACCCCTCGAGTGACATTGATAATCCGTTGCATGAAGGGGCGACCAGGGGAGATAACCCGACAGGCAAATTGTAAAGTCCCAATGAGGGATTGGAGGTCGCGTAGACGACAAGATCTTTTGGAGGACCAGGACGCAAGCATTAAGCGGGTATTGTGTAGTTTGTCAATTGGCAGCCTGGCTTCCATACGGACCGAGTCAAGTGTTATACCTAAAAACTCAAGGCACTAGGTGGGACGGAAAGTCTTCTTTGGGGCAAGAGGAATATTTAGGTCCTCAAATACGGTAAGGACCTGACAAAGAGCGGTGGCGCAACGGGAGAGTGGAGGGGGCTGGGCGATAAAGAAGTCATCCAGTAAATGGATAATGGAAGGGATGTTAAGGTGGTTTTTGACTAGCCATTCCAGGGCATCAAAGAGTTGGTTGAAAAGGTAGGGAGCACTTCTAAAGCCAAAGGGGAGAGCTTTGTCAAAAAAGAAGACCTTCCAGGACATACCCAATAATTCTCAATCATCGGCATGAACAGGAATAATGCATGTTCGAGGACCAATGAGATAGCGTCATCAATTCGAATATAGTGGAGGGTGAACAGTTCAAGTGGGATGTTGGTGGCCTGACCATCGGGGGACCCTTTGGGGAAAGAGAGGTGGAAAATAGGGCGCTATTTTGGCTATTCTTTTTGGGGACCAGGCCAAAGGGATGGATCTGGAAATTTGGGAAAGGAGGGGGGGGGGGGGGTTCGAAAGGGCCTGCAACGCGCCCAAGTTCAACTTCTTTTAGACGGTTTTCTTCAATGAGAAAGGGGTGTTCATAGGCCGAAGGAAGGTTTCTAGCTGTTTTGGGGAGACGGTTGCCTAAGTAGCCCACCCGAAAACCCTGGGCTGGCCCAGCAGTGAGGTTAGCTATAAAGTTCTGATTGGGGTGGGTCTTAAGGAGATCGGTTAAGAGGGAAATGTTTACAGGTGTCTTAGGTTTTAAGGACGGCAGGGCTTCAGCGGTTTGATGATTTCTTATCAGCCTGGCTTCTAGTTTTTTTAAGGGGGGTCATCGTGGTGGTATGCTGGGCGGTCTCCATAGCAGGTTTTGCAGCGGTGGCTGAAAGGACAGGGGTCTTGGCTGCATTTGGTCCCTCGGTTGTAATTGTTGCAGAATCCCCGTTGTGTATTGTTGGGTCTAAGGGCGGAAAGGGAGCACCCATAAGAATAATGATCCCCACTTGCGCTAAAGGAGCAGCGAGATTTGGCTTGCCCAGTAAACTTCAAGAGGTATAGTTGGGTATCACGTATCCCCCAATTGAGAGAAAGATTGCCTGCCGCTTTCCGACGGAAATCGATGTCATAAGAGAGCCATGCAAACCCTGCGAATTTCCGTTGGGCTGATCGGATGATCTCCTGGTAGATGAACATCTCGACTGCCCTCCGGGGAAAGGAGGTGAGCAAAATCGTACTGTATACGGCGAAGGCGGACAGCCATTTATCGATAGAATCAACATGCGTTTTTTTCTTGCGGGTGTTAGGGAGATCTACCTGTTTCCCGCCAACGGATATGGACAACCCGGTAAGCTTGTTATGGGTTAGAAGGGACGAGTTTCCTGGCAGCAGCAAATCAAACTCAACGCACTCACCGCGTAAAATAGTTTGCTTGGTCTTTTTTGAAACGTGATCAGCGACAGAAGATGATGGTGTTATCGCAGGTAGAGGGAGGTCGGCGCTTGCAGACGTAGACGGCGGTGAAAGTAGACTCGCCACAAAGGTTGGGTCCGCAAGTTGTCGAGTTGTTGAGGGCTGAGATATTGAAGCAGACGCTAGAGGCGCTGTTGGGAGCGACGAGGCACTTTGCAGGAGTGGCATGAAGTTCCTCAGCTTTTGATTGACGATGTTGCCGATCAGCGTAGCTAGATGTGTTTGATCGTGTGCGGGGTTCGCGGTGAGGGAATCGTTGCGGTCGCCATCTTGGACAACGTCTTCATGGTTGTTAACGTTTTGTTGGGCTGTTGTGTTGTCGGGTAATCCGTCCTCTGGCGTAGGATCGCGGGGCTCATCATGAACATCGCTTCCACCGTGTTCTTGGCGGTTTAGGCGAAGACGTTTAGCAGCCGATGCGGAGGCGTCAGCGTTTCTCGAGCGTGTGACCAGGGAAGGATTCGAAGGAGAGATCGAACCGAGCCGCTCTATCAACTGCTCACGCGAACCCGTGATCTGCAAACTATTCTGCGCCAACAGGAGACGTAGAACTTCGTTGCTGAGCCCAGAGAGTTCCATGAGGTACAGTATCAGTGAATGGCAGGAAAAAATAACAATGGTTGATTGATTGATTGATTGCACTTGGAGCAAAGTAACAGCTTGCAGGACTCAGAGAAGGGAGAAAATGATTAACCACATGGTGTAGTACATTTGAATTGCGCTTACCAAATATGGGAAAGCATGTGCTATCGAGGACCGCAGAGAAGCTAAAGGTTGCTTGCCAACATTAACCTTTATTTTATGCTAAAATAACAATTAACTAATGAACTCTTAACTACAACCTTTTCTTCATGCGGCTTCCTTTACCATGACAAGCGCTTAACTCCTGGATATACAGGCTAACGCACACCCCACTGCCGAAGAGGTAAGGTGGTTCTACTTCCTTCGAAACCCTCCGGGTTCGAGGACTATTAGATAGGCACGACGCGGTTTTATCGCTCGGCTAAATGATGAGTTCAAATCTCGTTTTCTCCCCCAAAACATGAGTGCAACTTATACATTATAAGTTGAACCCATCACTTCGACAATATTGGTAATGACTTTAAGACTAGCTTATTGTCAGAGGGACGTTATAACCATCCACAGCATTACGTCACAAAACTTGTTTTTTATGTTGGTATGGAAATCTCCTCTTAACTCTCTTTTGTTTTGTTTTGGTTTTGTATTTTGTATTTTGTATTTTTCCTTTAAGTAATTTAATCGATGATTGAATAATAGTCACAAGTCAATGTCTTATTTCTTTCTTGTAGGGCTTTGTCAGAAACCAAGCTGGAACGTTTACCAGTTGGAGCTTTCAATAATAATAGCAAGCTGACATATCTGTAAGGAGAATTATTCATTTGTTTTCATACCCGCCAGATAGCATAACGGAAAACTTTCCTGGAAAACGGAAAGCGGTAGCCCTTTCTGTCGTACAAATTCGTACGACTGGGTCTTAACATTTTCCCGCATGACATTTTGTACGTGTTTTTCGCAATTCCCCGAGGGTAGGAGGTCAAAACTGACGGCTCTATCTGCCTTGGCACGCGGGTCACGCCAGCTGTAGCTTGTTTTAAGCGATCAACTGCAGCTAACAATTCGGTAGGTATTTGATTTGTAAGTGTGTTTTCGAGTCATTTTCCACCTCAGAAGCCCCCTGCCTGGCATCATAAAGCTGTGTTGGTGGGTAAAGGGAATCCTCTGGAAGGAAACAGAGGTGAGAAGCAATTTCACACAAAGTGGAGCGCCAAAATTGTTCGATGGAGCCATGGCGATTCGCGAAGTGAAGTTGTGTTCCTAGCCGTTCTTTGAGTGGATTTCGTGGCCTCGCATGGCAATTTTGGCGAGTTTTGACCTGTAAATAATGCAACTGATCGGTGCAATATTTTGTCAGCAGGACCGGGTGGCTCGACACTTATAAAAAATATCTGAAATGGAAATTGGCGGACTACTATGCGGCTGTTATCCAAGAATATCCCAGAATTCCTTTCGGTCGCAAACGCGAGAATTACAGACAGTGAGAGGAACTGAAATCAAATAGCGTTATCCACATCGCGCGAAAGAAGTAAGCAGAAAAATGTGGAATAGATTGCAAGAATTGGAGTCGAAGTTCGCTGCCAATGTAGACTTTTAGCTTCAAGAGGAACTAAAAAAAATTAAAAACTTCAAGAGAAAGTTGCGTATGTTTTGGTGTTGTCCGAGGCCGTTTTTCGGTTTTACAGCAGAATAATTGGTCATATTCAATGAAAATTGTTTTTTTTTTGTCAGTTTACGTGGTTATAAAGTCTAAAGAAGTAAGCATTTATATACTCATTGTTGAGCTACTTACTTCTTCTTTTTCTTTTTTTTTTTTTTTCTTTTCTTTTTAAAATAATACATTTCATATTTCATGCTGTCCCCGCAATTCGTATGATGTATCCTATATTGTCAGGAAGCCTATAGTTCATAAGCCCCCGGCTTCTATATAGGCTTTCTTGTCATTATCACCTTAAACATTTGTAGTCTATTGTCTTAAGTTTAAGTTATTATAAATTTCTTGTGTTTCGTATTTTTTAATTTTGTATTTTTATGTGGTTAATGGCAAATAAATGGAAAATGGAAATGGAAATGGAAATTATTCTATTATCCTTAGCAATGTGAAACAAATATGTTTTCGAGAAAACATGTTTTAATTACAATTTATTATTCACAGACTTCATGTCTGCAGTTCGTCCTGTTATTATACTAGTAAATATAGGGTTTTAAGTGTTTTAAATAATCTCCTTGTGTTAGTTTGGCTGAGGTATGGACTGTTTGAAACACTATAAGTCATGATTTCTTTCAGGAGCACCCAACGACAAGTTTCGAGAGATATCTGTTCGGTGAAGGGAAGTTCGCCTTATAGTCCAGTCATTTTGAGGATTGACCTGCAACTAATTGCAACAGAAACTTTCTCCTTGCCAATTATACAGAATTAACCCCAAGAACAACATACTAAAAGTCCCAGAAGATTAAAGCAGGGAACACCGCCAAAATGCTATGGGGAAAAACAAGCTCGTTGCTGAGACATGAAAACGAAGCTGAAAAACAGAAGTTGTTCAATTTCCTTGTTTATCGTCAGAAGTACACTAAAATTGTCAAAAACGGATTGCCTCTACTAAAAACTTGTGTACAGACATTTATCTGATGCCAAACAAGAAGAAAAATCGCTCGTAACAACAGTAGATCGTATTGGCATTCTAGGCGTTATGCTTCGCCTTATGACGGTCCACACAACAGAATTTTTAAGATGCGACACTAATCTGAAATATGCAGTTGTGCTTAACATCTGGTTCACAAACGTGATAAACGTGAAATTGATGTTCTGGTTACTAAATTCTGACATTTTTCTCAAAGTTTAAAGTTTCTCTTTTTGTTTTTTTATAAATTTTCACTGTTGCAATGTACCCATTAATCTTCTTCAACTTTCATCGTCATTATCATATTGGCAAAGAACAATTTGTACATGCCGCGCCCCTACACTGACCACATGCAGGGAAACACTCGAGGCCATACCTGCGGCAGGCGCATTTTTTGCAGGCACAATCTGAGGAGAAATTACATCTCACCATCAGAAGAAGGCATTTAGGAGTAGCTGGTAAGTTGGTGATTACAGGGATTATTTGGTCACCAGTAACTCCCCATCCCCAGTCTTCAATTGACATGCCTTCCTCTTTACCTTGCCACTATTCCACCTGCAGGCACCCCCTTAAGTTGTGGTAACGCGCTGCTGCCGACGTCAAATTTTGAGGTTGTATCTGGGAGTCCTTGGTTGCAAGTTTCGCACAGTATCTTTTGGTACGGTAACCTATCAAGGGTGTCTTCATGCTTTCCACCGTAGAGAGATACTGTCCTGTAGACACAACATCAGCCATGAAAGAATGCAAGTCGAAGACCTTCGCTTGGTTTCTAAAGTGTGGGGGATTGGTATATTTCTTTAAAGCTGCGGCCTTGCCAATTCCATAAAGGCGAAAGGTGGTGTCACACCCCCAAACCGAACGAATAAATAACAGGTTGTGACAAACGTCACTACCTAACTGCGTCTCAACGATCTTCAGATTCCATACACGTCTTTTTGAGTTTTTATTTGGCTCCGGCTTGAAATAGAGGCCCCAGCCATCCAGGCGGGTGAAGAATAACAACAGGACAAGTAAGTCCGTGTCGTCGCCAACAAGTACAGTGTTCGTTTCCTGAGCAGATTCCACGGCTGTCTTCACAATAAGAACATCAGCGTCCCCTTTTGGCTTGATATGTTGGACAGTTGTTCTGCTGGAGACACCGGTTCAGCATATTTATGAACCGTTGCTTGTTTCTGGGATTGGAAAGGAAGACCTCCTTTTGGAGCGTGACTTCTATGCTCCCTGTGAAGGTTATAGTCGGGCCAGCTTTCCCTCCCGTTGTCCTTTGTTGCGTCACGTTTTTTGTAGACATCTCGTCATGTCCATCAAATACAACGATAGCGTTTCCGTATTTCCTGTGCACATAACTGCAGTACAAATTGCAAATTTCCGAATCGGTTGTGGACCCTCTAGGTCGGGGTATTCTGTGTAGTAGAGCTCCGCAATCCACTACATACTGCACATTGCCTTCTGGCCCTGAAATAGAATCCTATGACAGTTTTGCCCACTGGTTTATGCGGCTGTTGGAGCGTCAGAGGAGTATCAAACAGTGCTGCTGGGTAACTGCCGCGTTTATACCGGAACAACCCCTCTTTTTTTACAATTCAATACAATACTTTATTGGCAACTCCCCATGGGGGCTTTTCAGTGACAATAGCAATTCAATTCAATTCAATTTTTATTGAAACTCACACCAAGACAATGTATAATAATAGGACAAATAATAAAGGATAAATAATAAAAAGATGTAAATTCGCGTTTTCCTTCAATAAACCTGAAGAAGGCTGGTGTTGGCCAGCCAATATATCGTATTTACGCCTTTACACGTTGTTTGACCAGCCCTTGCAGTGTTTTCCTACAATAAAAAGATAATTAAATAAGTAATTAATTAGATAGATGAGATAACAGAATAGCTTATCGTAAGAAGTCTTTTAAAAGATACTTTCTTAAGTTGCGCTTAAAATTGTTTAGTCATTGGCTAAAATTGATGATTTTGGCTGGCAAATTGTTCCATACATTAACAATTCTATAAGAAAGGGATCGCTGCCCTGTTTTAGTTTTAAATAATGGAATATTCAATTGTCGCGAGCGTCTAGTCACCCGCCCGCTTATATTACCTCTAGAAATGAATTTGTTACCCAGATACTCTGGGGCAGATACTCTTGTTACCCAGATACTCTGGGGCCATGCCCGTCATACATAGTATAGGTTCGGACCTATTAGCTGCAATAACAAACCCCTGAAACAGGAGCTGTGGATCTACCTGTACGGTATGGCTTTCAATCCTGACCGAGAACGTCAAGGCCAATGTGAAAGGCTGCTCATTGCGCTTAAATGTGTACTGTGCTACTGACTTTCCGTCCATTGAGGACAAAATATTCTCTCCTGTGGCTTTAGAGCAGTTTACGTTGACACCGTTGTCAGCTACCATTCACACCAGTCATGATGTTGGAATCCGCGGGGTCAGGGGAGAAAGGATTCCTGCTAGCCAAAGTTGTGAGAACAGCTAATGAGCCCTTTACCTCGCGTTCCTGCCTGGCGCTCGTCATTTCTTTATTCTGCTCACCTGAGTTGTATTGTACGCCCGTCAGTCCCTGCATCAATCGGTTTGTTTCAGCGCAGGCTGGTATTTATAAGCGCCAAACGAGTCTCTGCTGCTCAGTCAAACCCCTACCTCTTGTTAAGCCTCCGCTTGTCTTGAGGCTTCTCATCAGCGCTTCTTCAATGACAAGATCCGTTTGATAATCCTGCCCACTGGCGATTACTTCCCCTTACAACATGAAGATCCTGCAACAAATTTACGGTACGACATCAAGATTGTCACTAGGCAGGTCGCATATTGATTGAAGGTACAAGCACGTGCACTTAACATAGAGGTTGTGACCTGAAGCAGAAAGGTAAAAAGATTAAAGATTGAGCCCGTATCTCAATTACAGAGTACTTAAATCAATTTTGTTTACTCACCTCGAAAGAAGACTGAAGATTTAACGTTTCAAGTCATTTTATTTACGTCACATAAATATCACACAGACAGCTAGCGCAAATTCGCATGTAGGCGCCAGCTTCTTTCAAGACCAGTACTCGCGAACTATGAAACCCTGTGGTTTCCTTCCAAGCAATATTTAGCTTCATCGATTCAGCATTTTTAATTTCTAGCATGTACAAGTAACAAATTCCAAAAAGTTAGAATTTATAGATTTGCAGCGATGTAAAACTTCCACAAACCGAAACGCACAATAAAAGTTTTTCAGTGGCGGTCGTGGCTGAAGTTTTTTTTCCTTTTTAGCGGAATAAAGCCGTTATTTCGCCACCAAATCCATTTTTACTTAATTAGAAATGTTTTTAAATACGTATTTGAAATTTATTCAAGTGTAGATAAGTAATGTCCGCCCATTGTAAGAAAAGGTTTTGTCAGCCTCGTTGCTATGCCACCGTAAAAATTAGCTTTCTAGCTTGTCAAAAAACCTCGTTTTTCAGCAACTTCCCGTAGTGGGATTTCTTGAGACTTTTGATGTGTTACTAAGGACGTACTTCTGAGTCTAAAACCGTGAAAATGTTTTTAAATACGTATTTGAAATTTATTCAAGTGTAGATAAGTAATGTCCGCCCATTGTAAGAAAAGGTTTTGTCAGCCTCGTTGCTATGCCACCGTAAAAATTAGCTTTCTAGCTTGTCAAAAAACCTCGTTTTTCAGCAACTTCCCGTAGTGGGATTTCTTGAGACTTTTGATGTGTTACTAAGGACATACTTCTGAGTCTAAAACCGTGAAAATATCTTCTGTTGCAATTAGTTGCAGGTTGACAGCTGTTTTCTCGTAAAATGACGCTTTCGGCGCCGTTGAAGAGTGCACTGATACTTTTGTAGCTGAAACGTGACCTAAAAGATTCACAATGGGGAAATCATAATCCCTAAAGTTTTCGGAAAGGTAGTATTTGCTGTTTTAGGCAGTTAAAAAGATCAGCTAGCATTTTTAAAAGGAAAATAATGCCTTTGTAGGTTTGTGGACAGTTAATTTCATCGAACATTTTTTCAGAGAAAGATTTTGTTCCCTAACAGTTTTGGTCAATCAAAATTCCAGCGAAGGAATATGTTGACGTTGAACCCGTCTTCAGAACAAAAAGTTAGGCATTGGTCAACGACATTTTATTTGCACATTTTATTAATTATTATTTACCTGGTCGTTAATTTCTGGCGAGATTTGAAAAATTCGTTAACGTTCCAAGTCCAACTTGAAATTTTATTGAAAAGTTTAGTTTTTAAGGTATGCTTCAAATTGTAAGGAAAAACGAGAGGGTTATCGTGGAATATATCACCAGAGGTCAATAAAAAATTTATTAAGGTCATGTATCGTACGGGCCACTGTTCAATATCCTTTACAAACAAACGGTGTTTTTTGGTTACACTTTCTATTCTCTTTTGTTTTTATTGTACATGCTAATCAATTGACGCGGTCGGTTATGAGAGTAGCTTACTGCTTAGGTCCTCAAATGGCCAACATGAAAACGAGGTTGGCAGAAGAAATCCTCCAAAGATAACCCTTTGAAGGGATTTTGTTAACAAAAGGTGCAGATATTTTGGAATTCAAAAGTTGCTTTAATTTGATGTTGTTCTTTAGGTCACGTGACCGTTCCTTCCAAATATGGCTTGGCTGCTGTTGGGTTACCTGTGCTTTGATCTCTCTTATGTGCGTCTTGCATTTTTAGATGTTAAAACTTTAATTTTAAAACTATTTTCAAGCTATAAAGGGGCTCGATTCTTTTCCATGCAAAGGGCATTTTGTTGGCCATTTTAGGACCTACGCAGTATTCCGTTTCGGTCGTGAATTTGACTAGGCTTCAAGTCGGTTGAAAAATTAAAGGAATAGTGCTTTCACTTCAGAGAAACAAAAACAACTGACTTCCCAGTTTCACCTCTCAAAACTCATAAATGCACTAACCGAAGCTTGAAGTAAAGGTACCTCCATTTTAGTGTCTCGCCATATTTGGGAAAAATGGTCACGTGACTAAAATGAAAGTATTGGCGCTAAGCAAATAACCTCTTTCATGATATCTAGACATTTTGTTGACAAAATAATATAAAAATAGAATAGGTATTTTAGGGGATTTTTAGCGCTAGTCTCGTTTCCAAGTTGGTCATTTTGGGACCTGCGCAGTACTCTGTTCCATTGGCGAATTTGGCTTGGCACCATATCCAGTAATGTCAGTCTTGGGATGGTTTCTAATCTGGCAAAGTTTCATGCTTTTATCATAAAAGTGAACAACTCGCTATTTTTTTGGTGGATAACAGGCGGACAAAAATATGAAACAAAAGGATATATATGACTACGGAATGAGAACCTTCGCTAGCACCCTCTATCTGATCACCTTATACTGCCAACAGACCGTGCACTACAAATATTTTCTCCTCAATAAACATATCGCCTTATAATTGAAACAGCTTTGTTTGACTGAACCTTGGCTGGAAAGCTTATCTACGTCCTTTCCTTAAGCCTTGAAATGAATAAGCTTGGGTACGAAATCAATATCTAAGGAAGCATGTTGAAGTGCCATAAAAACTTAAGCTTACCGTAAAACTCTTGTATCCCGTGTGTAGACACCGGATAATAAATCGCTTATCTACATAAAATCCTCAGGGGATACTTTCGATTAAGAACAGATTAATATATTATCGTTAGCCAAGCCTAAAAGCGGAGTACCACGATTATTAATTTTTACTGGCAGCAAGCGAGCAACTTCGGATGGCTTTTCCTGGGCCAATTTTGTGTCCAAAAAAAAAATTAACAGCAAGAGGGAAAACGAAGAGTTTTAAATTACAATTTTACTATTCGATAGCAAAACGTTTGAAAAAAAATTAAAAAACACTCACAAACAAAGTTCGTGTGTTACTTCGAAGATGCTTGGAGAAGGTGGATAAATCAGACAAGTAAGAAACATATCTCGTAGTAAAGGAAAGTCGCTAAACAATTTTGGCATAAATGTCCGTAGAAAATATAAAAAAGGAGTACTAACATAAAAGTTTAGAGCAGCCTACAGGAATTGACCGCGGTTCACAAACCACAAAATAAGAAAACATTTCAGTACAAAAAATAAACAGGAAGATACATATATTTCTTCAAGGAGTCCTGGAGGTGGAGAAATTAGGCAAGTAACTAACATATCTTTTAGTAAGCTGGAAAAATTACTTAGCAATCTTGGCATGAATGTCCGTAGAAAAGGGGAAAAGTACCACAGACCTGAGAGTTAAGAGCACTCCGCGGAACTGCAATTGACGGCGGGCCAAAAGACACAAAACAAATAAAAATCGCAAGAAAAGAAAATACGGATATGGTAGCCCATCTGTTCTAGAAAATTTGCTTTCGGTTGCCGTAATACGTGCCTACGTCCGTACGTACGTACGCTGATTCATGTATGCGCTGTGAAATGTCCTATAATAATAATAATAATAATAATAATAATAATAATAATAATAGTAATTAAATAAAAATATATAATTATAATAAGAACCTTCCCAGAATCCTTTGCAGCTGGAAAATCGTCAATCCCAAATAACTTGGTCAGTTTGAGGGCAGCAAGACCCCCACGTTGTCTAGAAATAAGTCTTACCATAAACTAATTATTGTACAAGACTAAGGGCGATGACGTCATTGGTCACGTGACTTTGCTCACAAGTGCGTTTTTGCTCACTGTGACGAAGTTATTTTGTTATTGAAAAAGCAGTCAACGTGGTTTGAAGCACAATGGTGTGAGCCATTTCGGACTGCCCGGGTACCGAACAAAATATAAATATTAAGGGAGGTATATACAATTTTCAAAAAGTGGGAGTCTGGGTACAAGTGCTATCTCGCGTTGCATTAAACGCGAGGAAACAAAAAATTGGTTATTGGTAGATATTTTTATGAAATATAAATTTTTGTCATTTTTAATGCTGTGACGTCATCGGTCACGTGACCAGAACGGACCGAAGTTTAATATTCGCTCTAAAAATTTACTAGAACCTTTCTCCAAGAATATTTTTCATCGAAGTTGCAGTTTAATAAATAGTGTTTAAAAAAATGGCCATGATTACTTTTTCCTAAAAAAGTGCGGCAGTAGAAAATCTAACTGAAAAGTGTCAGCTTCCTGCTCAACGACCATTTGAGGTAGGAATAAAAGAAAATTTTGCCTAAGGCTTGAGAGTATGCTCTTTATGATGGCGTTGTCAGTTTCTTCTAATTTCAATTGCTTTTGGCGAGGATCGATGTTTAAGATTTTTTTCAGAGGAGAGGGCCTGGAGGAAAGAACGAAAACGAGGCTATACTTTCGCGCGCTTTTTGTTCACTGCGACGCCGCGCCACAAAAGGTTAGCTAGAAAAAAAAATCCAAGGACTGGACAACGGACTGGACTTGCATTTTCTTTAAACGGAACTTTTGACGACTTTTTTAATTATTATTATTATTTTTTTATGGCTGCTGTCTGCTCAGGGACAATGTATACTTGAGAAGGTAAGTTGATACAGATAGTTGTTGCTGTTTGTTAAAAAACAAAACAAAAAAAAAAGCGCGTTTGTGGTACACTTAAATGCACTTCCCACCTAAAAAGTGTTGTTTAATTCTTGAAATTATAAAACTTAAACAAGAAGTTGCAGCAAGGCGAATGAAATCAAATTAATGCTAACATTAAATGAAACAATTTAAGTTGCTTAAGGCAACCGATGCAAGCTCAGTAATTTTACTAAATACGATATTTGAAGGTTAAAAACGTATCTTAAACAGTGACGGAATAAATGATTACTTTATTTTCAACCGGAACTTAAAACGTTACCTTCATTCGCACAGACATCAAAACTTTATTTTATACTGTCCATGAACTAAATTCCCTATTACAATTATAACAAAGTGTACAATAAAGCCATTATTCAAAGTATTGGCCTAAGAAAAATAGTTGCGCATAAAAAAATACTGGAACAGTTCGTGCTTTCAAATGGATTACCCTAATGAATTACACGATTCCGACACATAAGTTTAATTTGAGTGGCGAAACATTTTGTTGTATCTGAAAAATTACTGTACTACAAAAAACGTTTTCACAGAGGTTGTAATGCATGGGGGTTCACATAATTTAATTCAATTTTATAAAGCTAAAAATTGTATGTCAAAGATTCAGCAGAAACAGAGAAAAGTTTTAAAATCACGCCTGTTTGTGCGAGTTCGTGTACGTGCGCGCTAAACGCGGAAAGTACCTAAGCTTAATAACTCTGAACACGTCAAGTACTTAAGTTTATGTCAAAACCGACCAAGAACCAGTCGAAAAAAACAAAGAAAGATTAGCAAATAATTGGTTTACTAGATTTGGCAGTTTTACAAAGTGTTACGCTTCTGGTTTGTGGCACCTATTTACAATGGTAGTCTGAGGAAGAACCTTTTTACAACAATGTTTAAATTATAAGCTTAAGCTTACGGTAAATTTCATTTGAATCTATTTTTTAAATTGAGGGGAAATTAAAATGTAATTTGCTATAAGAATGGGTCCAACACAGAAATCCTGAAAACCTTCTTCACAAACAAACTGACGATAAACTTGAAAACCAAATTTGAGAGTAGGCTTAACTTCTTGCCGAGCCATACAAAAGTTGGGCACATAAACAAAGACAACGCTTATCTGGCTTATCGGTTGACCGTAAGTTTTTTGAAGAAAACGACTAAATAAAAGGGCAACGGTAAATACCTTCTCTAATCGACGAAAAGGCTACATCGGGCCACTGCGTAAATCGCACATCCTTCGTCTTTAGTCATGCTCAAAGCACAGCGGGAAAATTTATGTGTTGTCGAATGCAGTCGCGGCGCGAATACAATCCCTTTCACAACGCTTTAGATACATCCAAAAATCCGTCCATCAAGCCTTGATATAATTCTTCCCAGAGTGGCCAGTTAAAAATATTTTCACAGTCTAACACATCTTCAGGTGACCTAGTCGAAGTGGCGGAACGAGAGAGTCGAACGAGGTATCGCACAGCGTTCATGTGCTCGTTAATCCACTGACTTGGTCTAAGGTTTCATGAGACAGGATGAACCAAATTTCAAAATCATTTCACCGTTTTGAATGTAGTTAAGCTTCGGACTAGAAATTTCCCATTACTTTGTTAAACTTGACCGCAAATACCACTTTCACCAAGAAGGTCGATTCACTTTCTGTGATTGGTTAAACAAAATGACGTGTGAATCGCGAGGTGTGGAGAATCTACGATTCGATGAAAAACATAGCGGGCAATGTCTTCCTTCGTAATTTAACCTAGAAAAAAATTGCAAAACATTTAATTTTTGGTTTATCGTGAACTAAAAAAACTGTCAGAACAAGAGCGCATAGGCGTGTTTTCAGAGCACCTCTCTCTCTCTCTCTCTCTCTCTCTCTCTCTCTCTCTCTCTCTCTCTCTCTCTCTCTCTCTCTCTCTCTCTCTCTCTCTCTCTCTCTCTCTCTCTCTCTCTCTCTCTCTCTCTCTCTCTCTCTCTCTCTCTCTCTCTCTCAACTAACACTTGTGATTTCTGGTATGAATGAATTAATATGCAAAAACTAAAAAAGGTAAAAATAATAAAGAAAAATTGTCAACTATTTTCCCAAAGAAGTACAAATACACTTGCCTCGATCCAAGCCCACTCATAATAAATATCCACAAAAATATGAATACAATCTTCTGTCTGTACAACATTTAACCCCCAAATTTCAATACAACCATTTTTTTTTACATTTATTAGTAAGCTCTGGCTTGCTGGCTCAGCAACAAATAACTTTCAAAACCATGAGAAGTTAAGTGAGAGAAACAATGTCTACAAGGTCTAAATAATAAGTCAGTAGTGCATGAATGGGTGGGGCAGGGGTTCTGAACCTTCAACTGATTGTACTTTTTTCTTCTTGTTCTACCCCTTACGTAGCAGTATCTACTTATGTCTTAACTTTGTTGCAGAGTCTAACAAAATTGCAAATTCATCACAACTTATCATTGTTCTTACCACCTTGGGAATGCCACCTTGGGAATGCCACTTTTTTGGTAGCCGCTTCAGTACACGTCTATTATTTCTATTTCTGTATTGTAACCGTTTTCTCCATTTTTACTTTGCTTCAGTGTTGCCCCTGAAGAAGGTTAGTCATGTCTCGCCGTAATATAAGGCATTAAAAGTTACCCTTTTCGACCATCATTTTGTTTCTTTGCCTTATATCTAACTTTTTATGGGATATATAATTATATATTGTTATTTCCGGTTTCACTTGTAATAATAATAATAATAATAATAATAATAATAATAACAATAATAATAAAACCCCTCCCTGGTACCTCAGGACCAAGGATTGGCCCCGGTTCTAGGAGACTGTAGGAAGCAATTCATAGCACTGAAAACGATAATAATAATAATCCAACATGGCAGCCATATTCCAGTTGAACACCTAGTTTACAGCATACATCTTTAATATTAGACGTCCTCGGACATCCATGGTATGGTCAATTGACACTTGTGTCCAAACATGGCGTCCACTTACCAGTATCACGTGACCATATCGCGGGCTCAAGTTTGAAGCTCATCGAGGTCAACTGTTTTTTTTAAGTTGACTACTGACCAGGTACTGGCTTTCGATTGGATCGCAGGCTCAAGCCAGGTGTGGGACACCCAAACCAAAACAAGGCTTAATATATAGGCTTAATATTTCGTGCGCTTTCTGCGGCTCGAAATTTCACATTCAGTTGGTTTCTTCATTTTGAACAAAACAACTTCATCTTCTTTCGAATTTCTTTGCGTAAAAGGCATACAAATCAGGAACTACTTCAAGAGCAGGTCTCTGAGAAAGTGAAGCAAAGTTGGAAATAAAATTTTTTAACCCCCCTTCATTTTTTGTGTGGAGGTAGGATGCCTGGGGGCATGAACGGAAATGGCCATAAAAGGGTTACCTGATGTATCGTTGTCACGGTAACCACAATTGATCATACCTGCCTCCAACCCATGTTTTGAGCAAAAATTTTACTCTGAAATGGCCGACAAATATGAGTCTATTTCTAGAGTGAATAGGAGCCAATTCAAACAACATTCCACCAGGAGGTAGGGCTATTCCTCTACTTTCAAGCAAATGCTATTATAGTATTTTGACTTCTACAAACAGCTAGAAATTAGTGGCTTTACTATGTTGCCTGTCAGCCATTTTTACAAACATCAAAAACAAGCTCGATCAATTTCGCAATTTCTCCAAAAGTACTCTCTTCCAAGACATCACATTCGCAGCAGAGCTAAACAGGTATTAGAGTTTCTAAATAGCAGAAAATGTATTTGGGGAAAATTATATTTTGGCCATGGCCGATAAACGCATTTGATGGAAATTTGGAAACACCTCAAATTTGGCCATTTTCAGACTGGATTGGTTTGCTCTGAAATGGATAAGAGTAAGCATTTAAGCTATAAACATGTTTTCTATCATCTTGTCTGTGAAATAAACGTGATGTGTGATGTTTTAGATGATTAAAATTGATTGAAACGAAGTTTGCAGAGAGCCTACCTTGTCCGTTTTGGGAACTTTTAGTGAGACGGCTTCGTATTTGCTTGCTCAATTTTCTTCTCCAATTCGAGCACAAATTCTGATAGTCAGGTTAAAAATTATAGCCTCTTCCATCTAAAATAGACTTAGGGATGTTTTGGGCCACACTGTGATGCTCACCTATTTACAAGCATCTAGCTTCTTGTAGAGTACAGTTGACAAGGTTGAAACACTGTCACATGATGTTGTGGTTTCTGCTTTAAGAAAGTCGATCCAAGGAGTTACACGAATGCTTCGCCATGCTTAGTAAACGTAGGCCTCTAGATAAGGAATAGAGTATTTGACTTAAGCCGGCGGGTACATACTTTGCGTTCGTTTAGAAGCGAAGAAGTTGTTCTCGGAACAACATGTGTGACAAAAGATCGGAAATGACAAGGCGCAGACTGCTGACCGGATGTTTCATTATTTGTTTATTGGTACAATTTCTCTGTTTCTTCTTGCTTTGTTGTTTTCTTAATAACTTGCCAGATATAATATAAATGGTTTAAGAGCATATACGTCCACAATACATGACTAATTGGGAAAGGAATAATTCGGCGAAGTTACACTGGAAGGCGAGGAGCTTGATCCTTTCAATTTTTGCTCTTGGCAGAGGGCAGAAGTATATTTTCCTGACCGGAAGTATATTTTCAATGCCAAATTAAAAATGCCGTGAGCACTGAAGCTGGTTTGCATATAGTAGAAGTCACAAGAAAATACACTGACGGCAAATGAATGGAAAGCTGTTCGTTTACAAATTTCATGGGGTACGGGGATTGCACAGGAAGCGATATAACGTTATAATGCGACAGAGAAATTAGCAGGCATGTAAAAACACATGGACTAGGTAAAAAGCGCGAGATCAAGTGCGGTTCGCAGATCTAAAGCAAAATCTTAGGGAGGGGACCGGAAAGAAAATCAGCGATGAGGATGTATTCAGGCAGGTGAAACGAGCTCGTGGCCAGGATGGCAAACGATTATTTGCCTATGACGATTTCTTAACGTCACAACAGATCTCTATATACCTCTCTCCCATCGGCGCCAGTCAGAAGAGTGTCCAAGATGCAGTTAAGCCAGCTACGGAGGAACGGAGAGAAAATGCTACACTAGCAGCAGTACCAGACGAGTTAGTTGAGAGCTACAGCTACACATACAAGAGGCCCTTAAACATCAATGGAAATTTGGGTAGAGATCTGCTGGCTATGTGCTGTAAGGCATTATTAGACCCATTTTAAAATCACTGCAAATGTATTCAGTCTGATTGGCTCTCGAGAATGGAATTTTTTCGCGAATCGCATTATTTTTTGTTCTAAATCGCATCCTTTTTGTAGCAGATCAAAATGATAACCTCGGTTTCCTGATTTGAATAAACAAATAATAATATTGACAAAAAAGTATGATTTCAAAATGGGTGTAAAAAAATGGTAATTGAACTTTGTGTCATGCAATTTTGGTCTAATCGTACTTATGATTTCAATCACGTGTAGTCTACGAATTTGCACTCCACTCAGTTCAATTTCCATTATAAATCTGTTCATTGTTATAATCTATTCAAGAATAGAGACCTTTAATTATTCGTAACCATTATTCTATTATTTTTCATTTCACATACAGAAAGTATTTTTCTATAACTGACATCATAGAATTCGATGTTTTAGGAAATGTTGTTGGTACAGGCACATGTAGGTCATGTAGAGCTCGCACGACAAACGTTCACACTGTGTTCAAGGCTACTGGTCCAGAAAGACACCCTGTTGAGGACGCTAAATAGCGAAATTGCATACCCTGTTTAATAAGGATCAAGACCCTGAAAACCATATCATATCTGACGGTACATACCCGTTTAGGATAAATAAGGGAGTCCCCTTCCGCGGGCCAAACTTTCAGCACTTTGAATTTGAAGTGTTGGTTGCCCAGATACTGACACTGAGATTTGACATTATCTACACAAAGGATCTTAAAATAAGTTAAAACAGGGCCTTTTAAATCCAACAACGATTCAAGTCGCAAAAACTCCGAGTCAGATTACTATTTAACTGCCCGATCCAATCTCGTAAAATCATTGGTCATAATATCATAACCAAAAGTTAAAAATTCTTATGTTAAAATATGGCTATTCCTCATGAGTGTAACACGTAGTCTGTGTCGGACGTCCGGTCAGCAGTCTCCCCTTCCATTTCCGGTCTACACGTCTTCCCGAAACTTCCCGACAACAACTTCATGGCGACTGAAGACAGTATATGGCTCAATTATAGCCGAATGCTTTATTATTCGTCTTTACAAGCGTGTATTCCCCTGTCTAGTGCATAAAATCGTGATTCAGGTAATTTCCTCAATAAACCCCAATGGATGGATTTTACAGCATCAAAGGCAGAAACCACAAATATCACGAACGTGTTTATGAAGTACATGCGGATCGAATCCACCATCATCCGTGGCTTAAAACAGCTGAAATATTCCTACTGAGTCGATGTTCAATGGGAGAAACTGGGAAGGAAATTGATCTTACTTTTCGAGCCTGTACTAGATTTGGTAGAGTGAGACGAGCGAAAAGAGAAATGGACGCGATAATAGAATCCTCCATAAATTACCAAAATTTACAAGGTAGGCTTTCTGTCAAACTTCGTTTTCAATAATCGTAATGATCTAAAGCATCATACATCAAGTTCAGCCTACATTTAAGATGATAGAAAATGTGTTTAGAGCTTAAACGCCCACCCTAATCATTTTTAGAGCAAACCAATGCAGTCTGAAAATGGCCAAATTTGGCATTTATTCAAATTTGCACCAAATGTGTTTATCGGCCATGGCCAAAATATAATTTTCCCCAAATAGATTTTCTGATATTTAGAAACTCTAATATCTGATTAAGCTTCGCTACGAATGTGGTCTCTGGGAAGAGAGTACTTTTGGAGAAATTGCGAAATTGATCGAGCTTGTTTTTGATGTTTGTAAAAATGGCTGACAGGCAACATAGTAAAGCCACTAATTTCTAGTTGTTTGTATAAGTCAAAATACTATAACAGCATTTGTTTGAAAGTAGAGAAATAGCCCTACCTCCTGGTGGAATGTTGTTTGAATTGGCTCATATTCACTCTAGAAATAGACTCATTTGTCGGCCATTTCAAAGTAAAATTTTTGCTCAAAACATGGGTTGGAGGCAGGTATGATCAATTGTGGTTACCATGACAACGATACATCTGCTAACCCTTATTTGGGCAGTTTTGTTCGTCCTCCTAGGCAACCTAACTCCACACAAAAAATGAAGGGGGGTTAAAATTTTGCATTTCCAACTTTGCTTCACTTTCTCAGAGACCTGCACTTCGGAAGGTGAATTTCCAAGTCATAAGATTGAAGAGCAAAATGTTTTTCTTAGGTAAGGCTTAAAACTTGGATCCATTTGCGTGGCGCTCGGATTGTGTGGTTGAAAAACAAAATGATTCAACGCTTCAAGGGCTTTCACTTTATCGCGGCATCTTGCAGCTCACCAAGAAATGTCACTTAACGGTTAACCGGCATTAATGGGGGGAACGAGTAGCTCAAACTTAGTGGAAGATGTTCTTCCTTTGGACAAACCGCTTGTTACCATTGGATATTCGTGTTTTTACTAAAGTGGATACGTATTTTCAAGAACCTGTTCATCACAGGTGAATTAAATAAATTGAAGCTTAACATTTTTTTTGGTTTAATCGTTGTTACTTTTCTTGGATCAGGAATGAAACTTGTATTTTTCTTTCGACTGAACCTAAATAACCATCATCTCTACTCGACGCAAAAAAGTAGTAGAGTTGGTTATTTGTTTTGCTGTTTTGCTTGCAAGCGATCGTGAACGAGTGTTTTGAGACTTTTTACTCCGCTTGGCTGACCTGTTTTTCGACGTCTGTGCCTCAACAGCGTTAAGAAACTTTTGCCCTTATCTTATTAACACGTAATCGCAATGGGTCCTCGTAAAAAAGATTAAAGCTCCGACTAAACGATCAAACATTTTCATCCAACATCATTTTTGTCAAACATAACGCACAATGTTTAACCAAGCACTAGACAGAGTGAGTCCATAGAACGATTTTTTTGCACATTATCGCTGAAATTTCGACGTTATTTGGTTCATTTGGTTGGACGCTTTGCTGGTGGGGGTGGCATTTGTTTGTAACGTGAAATGTTGTATGAAAATATTTGATCTAGATCAAACATGGAAAGTCATTGAAATGCAATGTTGAGAGATGTGGCTAAATGGTCAAACCTGCTCGTCCAACACGATGTTGGATGAAATGTTTGATCGTTTTTTGTTTGTTTAAATTTGTATTCGTACAAACATACGCGTCGTATATTGTTTTCTTGTAATGTTTTAACGTTTTGAGGTTTTTGCATCGCGGTCAATTCCTGTTGACTGCTCTAAACATAAAATATTGCCGCAAGGAAAGCCATCGAAGTTTTTCAATATCAGTACAAAAAAAAGTTATGATCGTGGAGCTCCGCTTTTAGGCTTGGCTAAATCTATATATTATTTCCATTTCACACTAAATGGTTTTTTGACTAAACAAATAAAAACTCTAAAGTGCCTTGATAGTTTTACAGTTACGTCCCAATTCTTCCGAGGAGTCTTCTTCAATTAATGATTCTCAGTGGCAAAACATCATCCAGTTATAATGAAGACAGCGTTTTCAAAACCACATGAGCTTTTGCCCCGCTTTTCCCTCGCAGACCCGTTCACGTTTACTCCGCTTTAAAATTATCAAAGCCAGCCAGTCAACCAATTTTAACATCCAAACGCTGATTCTTACCGGTTGAAACAAATTAAGACGGCGAAAATTTTCAATAAAGTGTGAAACGCGCTAAGTTTTGAAATTTTGACAGTTTTTTGGCAACTTTCTGTCAGATTTTGAGGCGTGTACATACATGTTTTTACTCGAGCTTGAGTTTCTGTCTTCAATTTGATTAAAGGTTTTAAAAAGAACAGTTACCTTCGTAGACTCGTACATAGCCAGCCAAAACATCTATACCCTGATCTTTACCGGCTCAAACAAACAAAAAATTGCAGAATTAATCAAATTTAGACGCAAAACGTGTGATGTTTACAGTCATTAGGACTAAGATCTCTTTAAATTTTTTCGATGAAGCTTTAATAGCGCTAGTTTTTGACAACTTTCTGTCAGATTTTGAGACAGGCACATGCATTTTTATGCCCATGCATTTGATCGGCCTTTACTCCTCGAGTTTTTGCCTTCAATAACGTTAATCTTTTAAAGTACAATGCCGATACCGCTAAAATATCCTAGGTTTCTTCCCTTGTTGTCTTCAGTTTCTTTGTTTGTTTTTCCTATGATGTTCAGAAAGGAACAGGGTTACCTCGAGTGTGAAATTTTCACTTGTAATACATGGAGGGGCGGACGTAGGCAAGTACGGTCGGTCGGTCTTACGGTGATTCAAACCAAATTTTCTCGCACAGATGGGCTACCATATTTTCTTAACGGTTGAGTTTCACGCGCGCGCCGTCGGCGCGCAGAGCTCAGCTTTTAAAACAAAACAAAACAAAACAAAAAGGAAAACGAGAGGGACCAGGCAACGTTTTCGGCGGAAACCATAACTTTTTCCTTTTAATACGGAACATCTCATTCCGACATTTGTCAGTTGTGACTACATACCATGTTGCCCTTTTTTCCCCTCGTCTATTTTGTTTTAAGAAGTTGCCCAAATATGTCCTCCTTAGAAATTAGAGGCTGGCTCCTTTTCCTAACTTTCTACGACGGAATAATTAGTCCAAAAGAACCCTGACCCTCTTTACACTAGAGCAGCGCTATTTGTATATGTATCCAATAATGTTAACATCATCTTGTAGACAGACATCTTGTAAGTTCTTCGTTCTACACAAAATAAAACCACAACAAACGCAAATACATTTCAAATGATTCTTATGGTCAGGCTTATATTTATTCTCGGTAGGTACTTGCATAACAACCAGCTGAGGGAATTACCCACTGGTGTTTTTGATAACAATACCCAGCTGCAGACACAGTATTCAGTAGCATTCACAGTATTCAGCTGCAGTAGTATTCTTCGTTCCACGTAAAAGAAATCCTGTAAAATTTAGGTTGCCACCGAGTCTGTCCACTATTCGACCTTCCCGGATACAATTACAACGTTTACGCGCCGGGGCAAGCTTGCCAGTGAATCGCAGAAAGTAACGGAGATTTCAACATTTGGGTTTCATTTCAATGGGCATCTTACTTTCCTTTTAAATCAAAAAAAGCAATTCAGGCTGGCTGCACACGCATTTGACCGAAACTAATTTTCATAATAAAGATTGTGCTGCAGGTCTCGCTTGCATAGGGTCGTTCAGTTGGAGCAACCTCATAATGTATGATGTGGGATTGATTTTCTACGAGTGCATTTGAATGCCATTTGCATTTGTTTAGGATACTCTCGAGAGACACGCACCTAATAGTCCAATTTACAGTTGTGTGTTCAGTGACGTGGTCTTTGAGTGGAAGTGAAGTTGGAGGTGACCTTGTTTTGATACATACCTCTGTCTTTCTCATGCCAGTGTGGACTAGTTAGTATAAGAACAATGTGATTTACATAAGAAAAGCAGTGAGGTCTGTATCAAAGCAAGGTCACCACCAGCCTCGTTTCCATTCATAGGCGAGATCACTGAGCATGCAATGATAAAGATGGTTATTGGCCAAGTGTGAGGTCAAGATGGCGGGATATCGGCCAATTAAGTTCTTTTTTGCGTGTCGAGGTTTATAAACACGCAAAATAATAATAATAATAATAATAAAAACAAAACGTGGCCAATATCCCGCCATCTTCACCGAACAAGCTTGGTCAATAAAGGATTTCTTATATGCCTTTAAGGGAGCTATTAAAAGACAGTAAAACGCTAGACGAACGGGCTATCCCGAGTGGTCAAGATGGCTCTATCTTGACGTCGCGGTTTGTCTTAGAGTACGCCCAGTTAAAGTATCCAACTTTCATCCTTGTCTTCAATTTACGCACGACATTTCTGACACTGAGCTCTCCTTTCTCGACATCACGTTAACGCATTACTAATGATCAAATTAGCACGTCTATGGGTAAAGACACCCACACCTACCTTCATCATCAGTTTTTACACCCTAAGCACTGTAAAAATGGACTCCCTAGCCGTTAACTCTTTTGACATCGCCGTCTTTGCCTCGATGACTCGGATTTTCTGGAAAAGGGCAGTGAAATCCTATAGCTTTTCATTCAACGAGGATACCCCACCGCGTTTTTACAGCGTGATCTTGATGCGATTCGACGGATGACCGCGCTGATGTCCTCAATAATCACAGATGCACCAATAACGGCTCTGATAGAATTCCCTTGGTTCTGACTTACCACCCACTAATTGAAAGAACCAATTGATTTCTTCTGCATAATTTTTACAATCTTATCCAGTGATCTTGAAATCAGAGCCCCTTTTCCACAGCCACCGCGGGTTGCCTATAGCCGCGACAGCAAACCTTCGTGATATCCAGGTACATACCTCTGATACCAGCCAACCTGGACCTCAGGTTGGTACATCGCCATGCTCGCACGCCTGTTGTAGCACTTTCCATCACATTACCACCGACATTAACTTGCGGGGCCCTCAATGGTCCTTTGCCATCAAGGCAGCTTTCACCTGCCAAACTTCTGGCTTTGTCTACTGCATCTCCTGTCGCCGTCGCCCAGCTTTCTACATCGGCGAAATAGGGCGTACACTAAGACAACGTTTCAGTGAGCACCCTCAAAGCATTGCCGAGCATCTCAACATAGCTGGACACTCCACTGACGATGCACTAGTTCGTGGACTCTTGCTATGCGGCGGGAAAGGGCAAAGGAAACGTCTGGAGATGCAACTGATTTTCAAGTTCGGCACTCATCATCCACGCGGCCTAAACTGTACCTCATTTTTCTTTAGGCCTAGCGCGCACTTAAAAAAAATTAAATTTTAGGTTACATGGCGCGTACAGAACTTGTAGCGAATATAACGAACTCGTTTTTCCACTGAAGAATACGAAGCCCAAAACGCTTGGAAACATTAGTCTAAAATCGGCACTTTTCTGCTTTTAAGTGCCACGCAGCCAAAGGAGTATTTTTCCGTTTTGTTTATTTATGATGTCACTTTTGATATACCAAAATTGTTCTCATACTTTCTTTGAATTTTTTTTGATAATATCATTAGATCTTGATATTTAAGTACCTCTGCAGAATATCAAAATATCATCAGCGATGTGCCTTCTATCACTATCAAAATCTCATGATATTATTAAAAAAAATCAAAGTGTAACGTTAGGGCCTCAAATAATGACGAGAGGAGTATTAAACAAGAGGCAAACAAGTTTTAATGGCCGCTCCCTCGCCAAAGCACATGGTTTTTCTGATCACGTGACCTAGTGTCACAGGCATACCATTACACCTTTCCTCAAGTAAGCACTTAGTCCAACAGAGAACTTATCTGATAAAATCAACGGTTTCATTAACTCTAAGTGTCTAATGTCTTCAACAAAAGATCGGACCAGTTCCAAAAATCAACAAACGAGGATAACTTAACATAGTCCTTCAAATATCCGGGAGGCTTGGACAAACGTCCAGCTCTTGTAATCCTACTCTTGACTGGTTGGGGTCCATCATAGGCTGCACACAAGGGCTGGTCTTTGCTTGGCGTTGCCAAAAGTGGTTTGGCTGGCTCATTAGGCTGGTCCTCTTGACCTGGTGTTGTTGGCATTGACTGTGGCCTATGAGGCTTCTCTGGAGTAGCTGATTGACACAGAGATGGGAGCATTACTGCGAGCCCACTTGGTTGAGAAGGGTAGAACGGTTCTCTGCTCCTGCGGAGGTGTCTGTGGTTTCTGTGCAAAATTCTTCTTTCTTCTGTTCTCACATTGTAAGACCTTACACCAGCCTGCTCCTCTACTTCTGCCTTAAACCATCTCTGACTGCAGTCACCAGGCCGTGGCACAACTCTGACTTTCTCGCCTTTCACTAAGGTTGGAAGTTCCTTAGAGAAGGTTTGCTTTTCCTTCCTTCTGAGTATTTGATCTCTTGTTGAGGTTACTTCTAGTGACTGTGGTTTCAGTAGCATCTCAGTTGTTGGTAACTTAGTTCGGGTGCGTGGCCCAAACATTCGCTATGCCGGCGAGGGATTCATCCCTTCAGTTGGGGTGTTTCTCCAACTCAGTAAGGAGAGATAGTACTCTGCTCCTGACTCCTTGGCTTTCTTGATCAAATTCCTCGCTGTTTTAACTGCATTCTCTACTCACCCGTTACTTTGTGATAGCCTGGGGAGCTGGTTAAATGTTCAGTTCCAGATGATCTTAGGAAGTTCTCAAACTCAGCGGAGTTAAAGGGTGGCCCATTGTCGCTTACGAGCTCATTAGGTATTCCGTGGGTGGCAAAATGCTTTTCCAGTTTCTTTATAATGACAGTTCCAGTTTTGCTGTGTAGCTCATCCACTTCAAAGTATCCGGAATAATAGTCTACAGTGCACAGGAAGCTCTTATCATCAAAAGTGAAGATGTCGGTCGCTACTTTCTCCCAAGGCCTTGTTGGAATCTCATGGCATATTAGTGGCTCTTTCCTCTGGTTGCTCTGGAATGACATGCAGGTGCCACATTTCTGGATGTAATCAGTGATTTCTCCATTCATACCTGGCCAATAAACTGTCTCTCATGTTCTGCGCAGACATCCTTGCACTCCAATTTGCGACTCGTGCAGCTTGTCCTTAATCTTGGGTCGCAGGGTAGGCGGTATGATGCATCGAAGACCCTTGAATATGATGCCATCATGTACTGAGAGCTCGTCCCTGATATTAAAGGATGGATGGCTGTTGGAAGTTCACCCTTTGTATCTGGGAAGCCATTCAGGATTTCTTTCTTCAGAGCTTGAATGGTTGACTCACAGGCGGTTTCTCTCTGGAGCTCCTTGAGTTGGCGATCTGGGATTGGAAGGAAGTGTGTGGCATGAATACACTCCACCTCTACTTCTGTAGCTGAACGCTCACAATGTTCAATGTAAGCTCTTGACAGAGGATCAGCTAGTGGCATCTCCTTGCCTGGTTTGTAGCGAATCTCGTAGTCATACTGCTGAAGTCGCAATAGCAGACGCTGTAGCCTCTTGCGTGGAGACGCCAGGAGCTTCTGAGACATAGAGACTAACGGCTTGTGATCGGTCCACAAGATGACTTTCCGACCATACACATACTGATGGTTATGCTCCATTCCAAAAACTTGAGCCAGCAATTCTTTCTCAATTTGGGAATACTTGCGCTCCGCCAGTGTGAGAGCTCTGCTTGCAAATGTCACAGGCTGGCCATGTTGCATCAATACAAATCCAAGCCCATTCTGCGATGCATCTCCCTGGCCTTCTGTTGGGTCACTTTCACTGAAGTACTTGAGTACTGGTGCCTTGACAACTGCTTCTTCCACTTTCTCAAAGGCATCTTCTTGCTCGTTCGTCCAGATCCACTCGGCATTCTTGTGCGTCAGACGGCGTAACGGCTCACACGTTTCTGACAAGTCTTCCAGGAACTTAGACAGTTATTTCACAAGCCCAATGAACCTCTGGACTGCTGGGACATCCGCCGGTCGTTCCATCTTGACTATTGCTTCAACTTTTCTAAGGGTCGGGCTTCAAGCCATCCTTCGTCATTATATGACCAATGAGCGACACTTCACTGCATTTGAACTGAAACTTCTCCTCGTTTAGCCTGATGTTTTTCGCTCTGCAGCGGTTCAGAAGGCTCTTCAGGTTTTCATGGTGGTTACGATCGGCTTCTTCATCTGTGACACCTTGGCCAGCGATAAGTAGGTCATCTGCAATGTTGTAGACACGAGTCAGTCGTTCGAGGCATGAAAGCTGCTGTTGAAAACAATCGGGTACTGGACTGATTCCGTATGGTATGCGTAGCCATCTGCACCTGCCCCATGGGGTATGGAATGTCGTCAGCTTACTTGATTCTTCGTCAAGTTGAATCTGCAGGAATCCATCCTTTAAATCAGCTGTCGCGTACTTTTCCTTTGAGCAATTCTGGCAAGATATCTTCAGTTACAGGGAGAGGGTAGTGTCTCCTCTTGAGTGCTTGGCTGAGACGCTGAGGGTCAATGCAGACTCTTACTTTTCCGCTTGGCTTCTGAGTTGCAACCATACTGGCCACCCATTCTGTTGGCTCACCTTCCTGCTTGAGTACTTCCAGGCTCTCAAGGCGATCAAGTGCTTCTCTTAGCTAGCCCTTAACTGCTATTGGGACACGTCGGGGCGGCATTACCACTAGTGCCACTGCTAACTTCCAGGTTAAGTTTGCCTTCTATCTTGCCTAGGCTTCTGAATAGATCGGCGTACTCTGATAAGACTTCCTCTTCTGTCAGGCTGTTGACACTTCAACTTTATTGACCCTTATACTTGAAAAAAATTAAGTTTACATGAAATAAAAATTTAAAACTAAAAGGGTGATGGCTTCCTAAAATAACTAGAAAGTTAACAGGGCTAGGAAGCCAAATTACATAAAATAGATTGCAATATTTAGGGTCGGAATGGCATACAGACACAGACACAGAAAATTGAACTATAAATAACTATAAATAAACGACATTTACAAGTCATGGGGAAAAGACGAATATATTTGGAATGAAATCCTGAATACGATAAATGAAGAATCTTCGGTGAGCTGAGGGCTGTCTGAGGTCACGCTCCCAGGGTGTAGGATGTTCTGGTGCTGGACAACCACGAGGTTCATTTTCTGTGCTGCCTCGGCTCCAATTAGTGGTCTTAATCCATCTTAACTACGACAAACTCTACAGTATATTCCATATTGTTCCTTGGGTTTCGCACAGACTCTGTTGCAGTACCCAGCACACTCAGTTTCGACTTGGAGTAAGTAACAAGTTCTCGCTTTGTTCTCCTGATCTCAGCGGTAGGTGGTAAGTAGCTGCAGGGTAAGACATTGCAAGATGCTCCAGTATCTACCTGTATCTCTAACGCTTTGTTTCCAATTTCCATAGTTGCATAGATTCTGTTCTTGTTGGTACTAACAGCATTGACTTGCTCAGTGAATGACAAAGCCCAAAGTTCATCCTCAAATGGAGATTGCGAACCTTCATGCAGTTCATGCACCTTTACGTTACTTTTTTGTGTGTTACTGTGGAGTGTTGTCTTTCTCGGTGACAGTATTTTCTGCTGACAGACAGAACCGAAGTGATTTCGTTTGGAGCACTTCTCACAGATCTAGCCGTATGCCGGGCATTTCTCCATTTTCTGCTCATGTGTTTTGCCACAATATCTGCAATTTTTCAATCCTCTCGTACGCTTGTTATTCTGCTTTGGTGGGCGTGTGTGCCTCTCAGCTTATTCACTTGATGCACTGCCTCTGCGCCATGGCTGGATATCTCTTTCAGCTGACTATTCGTGACTCCGGCTGCTCTGCAATAATTCATGCATTTTTCCATTGTCAGATCTGCTTCTTGTAATAGTTTCTTGCGGAGTCCATTATCCAGAATTCCACACACAATCCTGTCTCGGATCATTTCGTCTTTTAGGATACCAAACGAACACAGTTCATCCAGCTTTCGGACCGCAGATGTAAAGGCTTCAATTGTCTCTCCGGGTTCTTGAGCTCTGTTGTTGAACTTGAAGCGTTCGTAAATTGTGTTAGTCTTGCCAACGCAGTAGTTATTCAACAACTCCAGAACTTTATCGATCTTACCTTTCTCTTCCTCGGATGCGTAGGGTAAACCAGGGTTGATTTCGATAGCTTCTGGTCTGATGCATGCGATGAAAGTCGCCACTCGGTAATCGTTCGGTTTCGAGGTCAAACCGGTGATCGTTTCGTACGCTTTCCACGTTTGAGGTCAATTTTTCCAATTCTTTGCAAGTTCCCTGCGAAGATCTAGCTTTGGAGGTATCGGGACATTGGAAGTGAAGATTTGCTGTGGTGCTTGAGCACTTGGAGCTGTCGCTGTGCTGGCATTCTCTGCTTGGAACGTCGTAGCGCTGCTTGTCTCGGACGTGTTTGCGGCTGTATATCCATGCAAATTCGACTCAACGTCGATGGAAGCTGCGTCCAAAATCTGTGAGATGCCTTGCTGCGAAGTTTAAGCGTTTACTTCTGACACCATGTAACGTTAGGGCCTCAAGTAATGACGAGAGGAGTATTAAACAAGAGGCAAACAAGTTTTAATGGCCGCTCCCTCGCCAAAGCACATGGTTTTTCTGATCACGTGACCTAGTGTCACAGGCATACCATCACACATAGTTAGAAAAGAACAATTATGGTATATCAAAAGAGGGTACCTATATTTCGACTTAGGAACGGAGTTGGGAACCGAGTTAGGAACCAGTTAGGAACGGAGTTAGGAACCGAGTTGGGAACCAATACATTGATTTTAGACACCGTCTTTGTATTAGCCTAGCGTGCCGTCAGTTCTGATCAGCACTTTTGCTGAGCCGCGAGCAAATTCGTTGAGCAATAAATGTTAGTGATACGAGGAACGGGGAACGGGGAACCGCAACGGGATTCTAGGAACCAGTGTACAGCGGTAATCCGCAAAAAATTAAAAATGGCGGACGAGAAAACTGAGAAAATATGGAGCTAACTTGCCGTTTGCAGTGTAATTAAACGACTTGTATTCCTGGGTGAGAATTTGAAGTCAACGGTTCTGCAATGGTTGCCACCATTTGTTTTAGCGATTCTCTTTTTCCCTTCCTGAAATCGTCATTTTACGCCGGATCTCGTGCACGAAAGCTGACGAAAGTGCTCGTATAGCCCAACATCATGATCAGCAGAAAAGTAGCGAGGAGGTAACAGATCGAGATAACACAAGTAACGTACATTGTAGAAAACGTAATAAACGGTATATTTATTCAAATTACTGCATGCAGAGATACATAAAATTACCACTGAACAACGAGTAAATAAATAAGCTTGTTTGTACAAATACAAATATATTAAATAAGCCAAAACATCAGGAAATCCTGGGTTCAAACCATTGATTTTATATCAGGAAATGCAAGTTACAATATAACCTTTTAAACAAAAGCGAAAACCAAGCATTGACAGACCTTTAAAATAATATTATATTTTTAGCCGGTCAATTGTCTTGTTTGGAAGCCCCTCAAAAGAGCTTTAAAAACATTTTAAAATAGGAAAGATATAAAGTTTCTAAACCAGGTTAAAAAAAAATGTCTTTCAATGAAAATAGCATCTCTCTTCTTGGACAATATTTTCCATTTTTTAACAAATCATTCTTTAATGACACAACTTACTGTCATGAAAATCAACCACAGGGCACCCAGACAATCTGTTTATGGAACCCTTTGTTTTTCATAGTAAATGAATGGGATTTACCATATAGTTTTCATGTTCTAGCAATGAATTGCTATTAAATATATGTATTGACCAATGCTAAATAAAAGTTAAATTGCCTTACCTGTGGTGTACTGTCATCCTTTTGCCTCAGAAGTGATAATTTTAAGCGATTTTAATGGGTCTTGATGAGCCTAACGTGTGGTTAGAGAGTTAACCCCTTAAGAGCGCTAAAAGCATCCTCTTACTCACCTTATTTCATTGCAATGGCTTATCTCTTCGTGCAATCTGCAACTGTTCTTCCCTTCTCGTACAAAGCAAGTTGTTTGGTTTGTATGTTTTTGTTTTGTTTTGCTTGCTTAGCGTTATGATTTTGTGAACTCTCTGCCGGGTCTTATCACTGTACCCCTGACAAGAATGGCAGACCTTATGAGCCGACAATTTGTTTTACTTTAAACTATCTATGCCTTTCGAACACTTTCTTTAGTGAGTTCACGTAAATTATAATCTATAGGAATATACCAGATACAAATTCAAAACGAAAACTGTTTAATAATAGTAACTCCGAGCGTTAAATCAGACTCGCTTAGTCAGGTTTATCCTTGTTCAGTATTTATAAACATTCAAATTCTTTCGGAGTATTCACCCGTGGCTCGTGGCAGAGATTTCTCTCCGTGAAGTAAACAAGCCAACTACGCGAAATGCAAGAGACGCGCACGACTTCATACGTGCTAAAAGGAAAAGTGATGATCCGGGAACTGACGCTAGGCTAATACAAAGACGATGTATAAAATCAATGTATCGGTTCCCAACTCGGTTCCTAACTCGGTTCCCAACTCGGTTCCTAACTCGGTTCCTAACTCGGTTCCTAACTCCGTTGTTAGTTTATCTCATATCAAAAGTGATACGACCTATTGATATTTTGATATTCTGCAATACCGCACCTTTCTCCGTAAAGAGCAGCATACGCTTCTTCAATTGCATCTCATTAGCGGGACTATTTTCATGGATACTGTTGGAGTCATAACGAGCGAATAAAACAGCTAGGCATCCAGCTGGGATTGGAGACTTTTAGTCCTCTATCTCAGCTGGATACCCAGTAGCTCACAACAGTCCTATTCCATTAGTCAATGATCGTATTTCTTGTCTTGTGTGTTAAAGGCGTCATCTTTCGAGCAATCCTGCCATCATTCAAAGACCTGAAAGTTCATTAAATGTGCATAATTTAAAATAACTGCACAAAGTGAGCGGGTAATAGATTATGTACGTAAAATAAACATTTCAGTGCTTGCTGTGAAAACGGTTTAACCGAATATCCTCGCGCCCGCTCCCAGTATAGCAATGTACAGACCGTAGCGCTCGTGAGATTTAGCGGAGTATTTTGTAATAGGGCTTTCTTCTCGGATCGGAGAGTGTTACCAAAACGAGTACTGTTTTTAAATGAGTAAACAGAAAGAAAATTCACAGGACGAAAAAAAAAATCGGAAAACGAGTAACGGGTAAAGGGATATAATGACAAAACGTTAATGTATAAAAATATGAAGAAGTAAAAGGAAAAGGTTCAAAGGATAAAAAATAGAGATAAAAAGAGACGGGAACATTTGCACTTTACGTGAAAAGAGAAAAAGGAGGCAGAAGGCCAGTGCTGAGATTTACTCTAATAATTCAGATTTTCCCTGATAATGTCGTATGGTTCATTCAATAATGTTGCCATTGGTTTGTTAGAAACAGAGAACTGGGATGTTGAAAGCGTCATAAACTTGAATAGTTCTTTCACGATAAGCAAACGTTGACGTTGATCTATTTTCCGAATAACGATGGTAAATGTTATCTGTTAATGTGCAAGCCATACAGAAAAGCTTCACTAAAGAGTGTGGGAGAACGACTATCGCCGCTAGAATGCCTTCACTCACGCGCTCGCGCGATTTCCGTTTGTAACAATGTCCCGACTACTCGAAACTCAAAAATAAACCCAGCGAAGGCCTTTTATAGAAAGACTTTAACAACGATCTATGAACCTAAATTGTTCTTTCTTAGTTAGCCAAAACTATACCGTAAATGGTAGACCGTCTCAAAGCTGCGTGAACCAGAAGGGATATACAACATTTTCCTAGACTTTTATCTGCAGTGAAAAAAAAAACTATCCATGTTACATATCTCAGAAGCGCGCTCAGGCATACAGTGATGCAAGGACTTCAACCTGGATGAGCCAGAAAGTATATACAACATTTACCTAGACTTTTACCTACGTTTTCAAAAAAACTACTCGTTATATATCCCAGAAGCACTCAGGCATACACAGTGATGCAAGGAATTGAAGATGGATGAACCAGAAAAGATATACAGCATTTGCCTAGACTTTTTCTGCGTTTATGCCTAGATTTTCATGTGGACGGTACATATGCCACTTTTGCTTAATCCTCACACAACACAGAAGCTTTCAAATATTTTTAGGAGTACAATAAATAATGAATTGTACCTTTCAGAAGCTGTTTTTGAACGATAATTTTCTGAAACAAAACTTTTCAATGTTAAAGCTGCCGCTATTTTAATCACCATTACAAGTGGAAGAAATAGTCTCTGATGTAGTATTTCGTGCTTGGACAGATAACATGTAACAAATATCCATATCCAGATAACTAGCCGCCCACTCCCGCGCCCCCTCGCCAGCCCCATTTTTCATTATCGTGGATCGATAACGAGGGCGCGCGTATTTCGCGGCTTCATATTTCCTGCCAGAATATACATTAACTTTGCTACATATACATAACTATGCTTCAAGAGAAGGATTACCGCTCACCAATTTCCCAAACCCGAAGGAAATTCCAACTAATTCGAATCTTGTGGTGGGGGAGGAGACGCCTAAGAAAAATTGGGCGGGGGTGTGCGGCCCCCTTCGTGAAACCCTTACCCTTTGTTAGACCAAAATATGCGATTTTCCCTACCCTACTTCAGACCCGACCAAAACCTCGATGCTCTATTTCAGACCTACTTCACGTAAACGGTTGGTGCAAACATCAGTTCAGAAGGGCTTTTGTTGATGGTCTTATCGCCTAATGATGAAGAAGTAGCTTCTTTCTAAAAAAAAAAATAATTAAAGACTAGAGTGTACAAACCATACCCTATTTTAGACCAAAATGCCAAAATTAACTACCTATTTCATACCCAAACGGCTAAGAAACCATACCCTTTGGGGCTGCACATAGCTATGTAGCCCATATAAGGGACTACCCCCCCCCCCCCCTTCCCGAGGGATCCCTCTCAGACCTACCTCTGCAACAAAATGGAAAGTCGCGTCAATCATACCTCTTCTGTTCGTATCTCCGCTGTTAGAAAATGTCCGTAGGCGATTCACTTCGGTTCAGAATGTAGCAACAACTTACCAAAGTCGGTTGCGCGTCTATGAAAGGCAGGGTAAAACAGAATTTCAGGCTGAGAAGGTGTCAATCATTGTAATTGCTGGCCATCACATGTCGAAATATGCCATTATCTCCTCAAAAATCTCAACCAATCGCAGCGATCGCTAAAACATAACATTTGACGAAACTAGCGTTTTACCATTCAAGTAAAACGACAAAACGCCATGAGTACACCGCTATAGCGTGCCGCATGGCGATAAATTAAATGCTACCGCTGAAGCGTGTACAATACTAATTTCGAAGATTCATGTTACATGACATTATATTGTATAAGGTGCGCTTAGACGCCTTATGCAGTGAAAAGGCAAATCGAGTACGTTGATGGCACTAATGCAGACTTATAACGTTACTCCTTAGCAACCAAACATGGGAGATTTTCTAAATTCCGGTTATCTCTGACTCGTGATGGGTGGCCATACGGTTTCCGATCCGAACGGAACGTAAGACAAAACGCACCGCATTTATAACTTGAATGTCAGACAAATTTACCCCTTTTATTACTTGCCCCTACAATATTAGTCCCATGAAGTCAACTAAGTGTGAAAATTGCTATAACAATAGAAATTAATATCCATCCCGTACACAAGGTCAAATTGTTATCATCGGCCGGTTGGTACTGCGTAACTAGACCGGCTTTTGTAGCATACGCCGAAACAAAAAACCATAATGGCGGTCGGGGCACGTAAAACGACAAAACGCCATGAGTACACCGCTATAGCGTGCCGCATGGCGATAAATTAAATGCTACCGCTGAAGCGTGTACAATACTAATTTCGAAGATTCATGTTACATGACATTATATTGTATAAGGTGCGCTTAGACGCCTTATGCAGTGAAAAGGCAAATCGAGTACGTTGATGGCACTAATGCAGACTTATAACGTTACTCCTTAGCAACCAAACATGGGAGATTTTCTAAATTCCGGTTATCTCTGACTCGTGATGGGTGGCCATACGGTTTCCGATCCGAACGGAAAGTAAGACAAAACGCACCGCATTTATAACTTGAATGTCAGACAAATTTACCCCTTTTATTACTTGCCCCTACAATATTAGTCCCATGAAGTCAACTAAGTGTGAAAATTGCTATAACAATAGAAATTAATATCCATCCCGTACACAAGGTCAAATTGTTATCATCGGCCGGTTGGTACTGCGTAACTAGACCGGCTTTTGTAGCATACGCCGAAACAAAAAACCATAATGGCGGTCGGGGCACGCACGGGATAGCCCGTTGGTTGCTAAATTCTAACGGGGTTCCAGTGTAATACAAAAACTCGCGCTAAAGAAAAACAAATTGTCAAAGATTACTGCTTTCATAACCTGAATATTTGCACCTATGTAATATCGCTGTGCCATGAAATGAACGTAAGTGAGACATTTTCTTTATAACAATGGAAATTAATCGAGCAATAAAGCGAAGAACATATCGCAAAAGAAGCGAAACGTGATAAAACTTACAACTTAACTGAATAATTATATAGGATGCGCGGCATTTGATTGGTAACTGCTGTTATGACCAAAATTCGGTAATGTTTGCTCTCAAGAGATCATTCCATCCACAACGAGGAGTACACTGCGAGAATACCGTGACACGGTCCTTTACCTGACAAAGCGTGAAATCTCCGAAGAAAGAGGGGAACTTTTTTAAATTATCAACGGAGACGATTTCTACACGCTGAAATGTTGCCTGGAGGAGATGAGGATGGCTTTCTGGGCAAACCTAGTTGGCGACAGGGATAACCAGCATTTAAGCTTATGCTATGAAAACGTAAAGCTTGTGGGATGTGGCTGGAGTGACAAGGATACTTCACAAATTCATGTGATCAAGTAAGCTGAAGCCACTCAAAAGGCACTAAGGCCACAAGGTAGCGGGCATTACCCCTTAAATCTACCAAAGCAAAGATTGAGCCCAAGCATTAGCAGCCATGGACAGCTGTTTCGGCCTTGTTAGGCCTCGTCAGCATGGCATAGCTAATGCTCAGGCTCAAGTACCCACATATCAATAAAACAAGCAATGAAAACGTAAAGCTTGTCAGCATGGCATAGCTAATGCTCAGGCTCAAGTACCCACATATCAATAAAACAAGCAATGAAAACGTAAAGCTTGTGGGATGTGAGCCTGTCCATGGCTGCTAATGCTTGGGCTCAATCTTTGCTTTGGTGGATTTAAGGGGTAATGCCCGCTACCTTGTGGGCTTAGTGCCTTTTGAGTGGCTTCAGCTTACTTGATCACATGAATTTGTGAAGTATCCTTTAAGCTTATGCTGTTTTGCCTCGGCTGTTCCCCAAAATTAATCTCGAGGTGGATCCTGTTGTCACAAACATGGGCGCCAGACAAAGCTGAAAAGAGGGCGAGAAAGACAAACTTCATCCTGAACAATGCCGAGGCCAAAAGAAGTGCGTGGTTTTATTACGATATGAACTATAAAAAATTGTTGTTCTTGAAAGGCCTGCCGAAGTGAAACAACCCTGCACTGCAGGCGTACTGCATGCTGACCGGGAAACCCGCCTCGGTGAAGTACCCCACTTCACATGTGAACGTGATCGAGAAAGAGAGAATGTGTGGAGAGATTGGTAACCCCACCGAGGGGGGTACCTCACCTTCCTGGAGTCCCCCACCTCCATGTGAACAGGTCCTTAAGCCTTAAACAGTAGTTGCCGTGGATTATTTCTAGGAGCTCAGGGTAAAATCGGTGTTGAATTTGAACCAGGCTACAAACTTCGTTAAAGAACGGTATAACATTCCCTCGTTCAAAGCTGCGAATGGCAACAATTGGCCTTCAAAAGCCAGGCTTCGTGGGACATTTCACTACGAAAAGAGAAGTAATTTTTTGGATTTGTTTCTACCCTTTCGAATTTAGTGATCTCATGCTAGATTTTTCATACTTTCAACGCGTCATAGTATAATTACGATTTTCGGTCGAAACTTGAGCGATAACATTAGGCAGCTCTTTACGTAGGTGTAATTTACCGTTCGTTCGCTGTGATTCTTGTTAGCCATCAATATTAGGTTTAAAACACTACTTTAAGTCGTTTAGTCGATGCCGCGTTCGATAATGGATAAACCTTCAAGTGGCTCTCACCGGTTTCCAATTTTTTTTAATGGCTCATTACTACCAACCTTTGTCCGTTATTATCTAAACTGCGGTATCAAAAAGTGTCAAATAATTGGTGACAAGGTTTTAAGCTCTTTTCGAAGTAATAGGTTACCAAAACAACACCTTAACTGCTAAAAACATCCCTAATGTCAGCTTTGAGAGACAATGACTAAAAAAACAAGCTCGGTGACCCCCATTATTTATTGTCAGCAAATAGTTACTATAATAAAATGCAGCTTTTTTACAAAGTTAATAAAATTTCTAGGAGCGGATCGGAAGCAACCTTAAATTTTTAATCCGTTTCTACATTTTTTGACTTTGAAAATTGTTGCATCTTGACACGCCTATTGCCTTTTAATAATGAAAAATGGGTTTCACCGAGTTCGTTTTCGAGTTAAAATTAGTTAAATCCGTTGATTCTTCGTAGGTACTTGAATAAGAACCAGTTGAAGAAGCTTCCCACAGGAGTTTTTGATTACGATACCCAGCTTCAGAAGTTGAAAGTACACTGGTGTTTAGCGGTGAAATGGAAGTTTTGAAAATAAAAAGTACCCTCGGTTAAATCCAACGATTTAACTCGGGCGTTGTTTTAAATTCCTAAGAGGCATTTTCCCAAACACAACATTTTTCTTCTCTTTTCTTTACGTTACGAGTAGAGCGTAGGATACGAAAAGTCAAGGGGCTGTGAGACATTTGATTTCCAGGAAGTAAACCCGACGCAAGTGGAAAGCGTGCTGGAGTCTCTTGATGTAAATAAAGCTACCGTCCACAACGGTATTTCTATCAAAATCCTGAAGGCCGGAGCCGAGGAAATGTCTTTACCAATCTTTACTCTTTACAACTCGTGCATCAAAAAGGGCCAGTGGCCATGTGACTGGAAAAAAGGGGGACTGGACACCAGTCTATAAAAAAGATGACTACCACGCTAAGAAGAATTATAGACCAGTAACTGCGCTGTCATGTGTAAACAAAATGTTCGAGCTTTATTGGGTAACCAAATAACAACAAAGCATGATGATGATCGTCTCGGTGATGGCCTCACGGCTTATCGAAAGCACAATACTGAGTTGTGAAACATCATTGATAGGCCTAGTGGAAGATTGGAAATTGACTAGGGATAATCGTATGTTAGTGGGAATATTATCAACAGATATGTCCAAAGCGTTTGATAGCTTACATCCACCTCTTATGCTACGTAACATTAAAAGCCTACAGTTTTCAGCCTAGAGCACTGGATTTGTTGTGCAGCTATTTGTGCAGTCGCTTAGGAAGAGTGCACATTGGATTGGTAACTAGCTCATTAAGAAATGTGGAACGAGGCTGCCCTCGGGGATCAGTGCCAGGGCCGCTAATGTGGAACAGACCTCAAAACGATCTTTCATATAACGTAGTTTCTGGGCTATCAATGTATGCGGACGATCACCAAATCTACGTGATAGGAAAGGACATGTGTATTATAGTCGCGAATCTTCAAGAGAGTGCCACTCTAGCAACTAACTGGTACGACTCGAATCTTCTTCAGTAAAACAAGAAAAATACCAAACGATAAACATTGGGAATGAAAATGTGAACTATGGTGATAAAACATGTTTAACTGTTAATGGCAAGGATATAATGAAGTCAGATAATTTAAAGCTCCTAGGCGTAAGTATTGATTGTGGTCCTAATTTTGATTTACACATTAGTAATGTTTGTAAGAAAGCTAGTCAGAGCATAGGTGTGATCATGAGGCTGAGGAATCTCATACCAACTGAGGCGAAATTACATCTCTACAAGGCAGCTATTCTTCCTCATTTAACATCTTGCCACTTAATGTGGCATTTCTGTAGAGCCTTGGATACCTGTAGACTAGAGAGAGTACAGGAGCGTATATTGCGCGCTGTATTTAAAGACAAGCAATCTAGTTACCTACAGCTGTTAGAGAAAGCAAAGCTACCATCGTTGTATAATAGGAGACTACAAGACATATGTATCCCAATGTATAAGGTTAAACACATTTTTTGTCCACGGACTATGTACAATACAATACTTTATTTATACACGTAACAACAAGGAGCTCCTAAGTGCTCGTTAAAACGTGTACGTGTGTATTAATGTAAGAGAATAAAATTGTACAAAATTTAAAAGGATAAAATTAATCAATTAATTAATAAACATTACCTTAATACTAACTAGTAATTAATCTTTGTACAAAATTTAAAAACTTCAAAATTTAAAAAGCTCTTCAAGTCATATGAACATGAAGAGCCCACTTAAAAGGTACCGTGTCTTTGGACTCTCTAACCATTGGAGGCACCGCATTCCATAGTTTACTGACTAAAAAGGTAAAAGATCGATGCATTTACTCCAAGTTGAATAGGGGAAGTTCCAACCTGGTGCTGAACCCGCGTAAATTATATTTAACATTCTTAAGATTGAAAAACTTACTAATATAGGGTGCTCCGTGGCTATACAAGCACTTTTATAACATAACTAGCGACTGGAATTGCCTGCGTTGTTCCAAAGACTTGATATTAACTATTTTTAGGATGTAGTCGTGTGAAAGAGACTTCGGAAAGCCTAACATACTTCTTAATAAATAGTAATTAGTGTTCTCCAGTTTGGTAGTCTCAGCATTACCTATACCCAGCAAAAGAGGGCTGCAATACTCAAGTTGTGGGAGAACATATGCCTTGTAGAGACGTACCATTACATACTTCGGAATGAATTTGCGTAGTCTCCGCAAGGCCGAAGCTGACTAACAGCAACATTTACGGCAGAAAGATTTCTATCAACCTAGTTTTAACACAGTTACGCACGGAAAACACTCAATCCGATATCTAGGTCCAAGACTCTGGAGCAAGATACCAAGCAAAGACAGATCGGCCACCAGTCTTTAAGATGGATGTGGTGGTTGCTACCTTTGCAATTCGTGATTTTTGCATTTTCTCATTGATGAGTTTGGAAATTTGATGACTATGATTAGAGTTGTAGTTGTATGTATGTTAGTAGCTATTATCTGTTGTTTTTTTTCTTATTTTTATTCTTAGTAGATTTCTAGTTCGATTCTATGTTAATTCGATTTGTATTTTTAGATTGTATTCTAGAATAGTTAGGCGTCCCCTATTTCTGCGCAGTGGGGAATCCCCTCTGCTAGATTTTGCCGACACGTTAATAAAGTCATCAATCAATCAGCAGTTAACAAAAGCGCAAATTAAGTTCAAGAGGAGTGTTGTTATGACAAAAAACACACAAAGAAGAAAAAAATATATCTTAGAACTTTTCTTCTAAACCAAAGCTGCATCCAGATAGGAGAGGGTAGGAGACACAGGTTCTTTCTGTAACATTAAGGAAAATCCCAGAAAAAAAAGTTTTAGTGTAAGCAAGCAAACTATAGTGATTAACAATCGTTTTTTTTTTCTTTAAGTCAGTGCATGCGAACAGTTGAATTTAAGAATAAAGACGATTATAAAGAAAATAAGAAGACATTCAGTACTTTATTATAGATTTGATTTTGTCTTTATTACTTTCTTGTGGGTATTTTGCTACAGACCTACGAGACCCTTCAACCGTTTTTGCCCTGGAGGGAAAGAAACACAGTATTAATAATACGAGTGTTCAATCAGTGATAACGACATAAGTAAACTGAATTTTAAATGATAGTCATCATCAGGCTTATTTTTATCTTTGGTAGATCCCTGCATACCAACCAGCTGATGGAACTGCCCAATGGCGTTTTTGATTACAATACCCAGCTGCAGGAACTGTAAGTGGTATTCTTCCTTCTTCACCCGCACTCCCTCTATCGCTATCTGTTTATTTCGTCCGTTTCTCTCTCAAATCAGTTAACGATTAACTTTACTACGTCACAATTTTCAGCTAAACGAGTGATTTGATCAGGCGGGTTTACTTAGCTGCGTAAGAATACTGGCCAGAGGTATTTGCTATTGGTGGTAACAAGTCTTAAGCCTTAAAAAGTAGGTTTCGCGGATCATTTACAGGCACTCAGAGTGAAATCGGTCTTGAATTTGAACCAGGCTTCAAACAAAAAACTTAATTAAATGAAGGCTGATCCTCGCAGTTGTAAGCGCAACAACTGCGAGGATCGTTCTTCATTTGATTTCATTTCCGCAGTTCATGTATGATTCATTTCATGTATCATTCACACTCATTTCTTTCACGGGAACATATGAACCTACAATTGACCTGCTCCCAACGTCAGTGGCTTCATAGCTCAGTTGGTTAGAGCATCGCACCGGTAATCGCGAGGTCACGGGTTCCAACCCCGTTGAAGTTCTGAATTTTTTCAGGCTTCTCTTCGTAATTGCATAGATTGCGCTCACAACTACGAGGATCATTCTTCATTTGATTTCATCTCCGCAGTTCATATATGATTCATTTCATGTATCATTCACACGAAAACTTAATGAAAAGTAACGGTAAAACATTCCCGGCCTGTTCAAGCGATTTTCAACGTCCGTGAGGTCCAGTAATTGGCCTTTAGAAGGCAAGACTTCGCAGGACATTCTGTGCAGAAAGAGTAGGTTTGAAATGTTTTTTGATTTGTTCCTACCCCTGTGAATTAAGTGACCTCATGCCCGACATTTGATACCTTGAAAGTGTCATATGTTCCGTCCAAATGTGAGCGATAGCATCTTTACGTAGATATAATTCCCCGATTGTTTGCTGTGATTCTGTTCACCATCACGATATTCGGTTTAGAACGAATACTTTGTGTAATAGATGCCGCATTCGAAAGCAAACTTTGATCTTCGCAAGTCCTAAGCCTTAGCTAGATTTGGGCAAAACAGACGCTCTCCTACCCACAAGTGTTTTAGATTAGATGTCATGTCAGTTTGTCATTTTTATATCTAATTTCAAGTAGAAAAACATACACAATTGAACCATAGTATAAAGCGGTCACCCTTACTATTAGAGGTGAGTTGTTTAAGTCCCGAAACTTACTTTCGTCTTTTTTTTGATATCTATTGAGAGGTCGCGGTTGACCTTGATTTAGTCCCAATAAGCTGTTTTTATTGTCTGGACCTATATTAAACGCTCACTTTATCACTTTGCACCTGCTGGTTGATGAAGAGCGGACAAATCTCGAATTTCGGCCACAGGGGTCTGGGAATCTCGATGTCCACCTCGGCGAAACCAAACCAGGGCCCCGCTTGAAGCCTTCGCGTGAAACCTGGCGCCTCTCTGGGCGCCTCTTCAATATACACAACCTTTTTCTTTCCGCAGGGCATGTCTTGCAGCATTGCCGAGAGGTACAAAGCGTTGGTGTGGTACCCCACGATTTTCCGGCACGGGTGGGGGCTCGGAACTTGGTGGCTGCGGATGCAGGTTTCCCCCACTTCGTGGTACGTTGTGAAAACGATGCTTAGCCCGCCAACCACCGCGCCTTTCAACATCTCGTAGGCTTCTTCCCCCGGCGTCCACAGCTCGGCCCCTCTTTCGACCGTCCCCCAGAGGAGATACTGCATGTTGACCCTGGGATCGACACCACGTCTTTCAAAATGTCAATGCTTCTGTCTGTGTAGAAACTCCGCATTGTGTTCAGGGCCTCCAGCCCCGGAGCCACGTCCAAGTTGTTGTTATACCGCAGCCAACCTGCGAAGGTCCGCATACCCTTTTCTCAGAACAAGCCTTGGCACCACGCATATTCATCCAGCGTCAGCACGTACTGGCAATGCAGTTTGGAATACCACTTGGAACAGGGTGGGAGCCCTTCTTAATCGAGCTTGTCGGGTGTGTCAAACCACTCGTATGGAAACCGTGACTTTTCCCCCTCGCACTCGAAAGCTTTTATCCATTTGTCGTAGCTGGTTCCTTGACCGAGATAGTTGACGATGTCGAGAAATCGAAATCCGAGTGTAGCAATGTACATGATCTTGTTGGCTCTTTTCGCAACGGTGGGCTTTTTGGTCATGTCGGCTAGTCGCCCCACGAAGTGTTTCCTGATTAGATTCAAGTCGTAATTCCCAGAGTTGAAATCGAGGGTCGGGACCTGGTTGCACCAGTCTTCAATAAACCCCCGCTGCTTTTTGGGAAGGAACCCAAAGCTGGAGGGCAGGAAGTCAGCCTGCACCACCTCTCGAATGTTTCTTCCTCTTCGCTCCAACTCTTCAACGAAGCGTTGGATCAGAACAGATGGGTCTTTATCGCAAATGTGCGTGGGTTCCGGTTCCAATGTGTCTCCAATGGAAACGGAGATCGGCACGTGCACGTTTTCGATAGTTAGGGTTTCTGTGGGAGCCTTTCGGCGGTTGCAGTCTCCGAATGCTTCGAAGTCGTACAAGATCATGTGGGGGTAACTCGTCGTGAAGGGCTCGGGCAACAGGTCGCCCCGCAGTGGACCAACTTGGCACCCCCACATCTCCACAACTTCGAAGCAGCCTCGCGTAGTTTCGCGGTACGTTTTTTGGTGTCTTCAAACCACGATTCCAATGTTATCTTGTTGCCTTTTCTCCCCCTTTCGATTGTCCCCCTGCGATTTCGGGGTGGCACCTGCAACATCCATGAAACCAACAACCGTGAAATTGAAACACGGTCTTGGTCGTCGGATCAAACCCATCCACTGGCGCTCCGTCAATCCAACACTCACCTCCATGCCCACACATCGCGTGGTGAAAGTGGGTTTTGTGTTTGCGCGCCTCTTGCTCCAACCAGCGCGTGGCGGTGCGTGAGAAGGGAGCCTTTGGGAAGAAGTTGGAAATCACTCTGGGCCAATTCGCGGGCTTTGTTGGTGCTTCTGTCCGGTTTTGCTCCGCGGTGAACAGCCAAGCAGCGCCAGAAACAGAGGTTGTCTTTAAAAGTGTCAAGCGCGATCATCGAGCGTCCGTGGGCCAAGTTGCGCAGCCAAGCGGAGAGTGGCGCAGTGCCAAGCAGCGGCTGGCGGTCACGCACAGCCTTAACATCCACTCGGAAGAAATCTTCGAACACCCATTTGGTGTTCGGGCGCGGGACTTTTTTTAAGCTCCCAACGCGCCCTTCCCTTTTTTTCCTTAACCAACTCTCGGCCTCCCGCAGGGAGTGAAACCAAGGGGAGCCGTTGTCGACATTGTCGGCGTACACCATGAGCGTATTGTCCTCGATGTTGAGCAACCGAAAGTTATTTGTGTCTCTCAAGTAAAAGGCCGTGTTGACGTTGAGGCTTGCTTTTTGGTCGTTTCCCAAACCATCATTTACGCGCCAAAGAATGTATCGTCTCCCTCGGCTATCCTCCTCAACCCCAAATTCTGTTTGCCCCAAAGACCAAAGATCTTGCTGATAATTGGCCGCAGTTCTCCGCCTTTTGACTGGTATTTCAAACTCTCGCACCAACTCGGCCAGCTTCTTTTGCTTTGCAGTTCTTCGCGAGGGTGAAGGGCGGGGTGGCTGGTACGGGCGAAGAATGGGGGAAGGGTGCCGTACTGCGCGTTGGGGGTAACCGTTTCTGCAAAGGTAACCAACCGCCCGCCCGCCACTCCTCCAAACACAGGCTACGCAGTGTTCGAAAAGACACTGTCCAGAAAGGCAAAGAGCGCCTCCCAATCGATCTCATCTTCTGTTCTCTTCGAGTTGCCGCCCATCCTATATAATGGGTCGAAATTTTTTCACACCGGGTCAGCTGTCACCAAAAAGTGATCACTTTCAAACTAGTTTTTTAATTTTCAACCGTTTGAGCTGAGACTTTGCACAATAATAGAACTTTGTATTCCCAACATTCGTATATTTTTGGATTTTTGATTTTAACGGTTTTTGGCTAGAAAATGACGTCATAAGATTGACAGCAAAAGGTAGTTTTCGACTTATGACATAAAATACTAGAACTTTTAAAAGAACTTACAGAGATGAGTTCAAATGTGGAAAAATATTTTTACAGCTTAATTGGTTGAGAAGTTATTGAGCTGTGAATTTCGTATTTTTCGCCATTTTGTTACCATTTTTAGAAATTTGGTGATCTTTTGAATGTTATATCTTCTTAACCAAGTGAGGTTTTCAAAAAAGTTTTTCACATTTAAGTTCTTCTCTGAGTACTCTTTCAAAATTGCTAACTTGTTATGGCATAACTTAAAAGTTTTTTTTCTGTCAGTCTTATGACGTCATTTTCGCGCCAAAAACCGTTAAAATCAGAAATTCAAAAACATTCGATTGTTGGGAATACAAAGTTCTATTATCGTGCAAAGTCTCAGCTCAAACGGTTTGAAAGTGATCACAGCTGACCAACCGTGTTTTCTTGTTGTCCACTTGGGTGGTTTGTGTGTGGCTTTTCGCCATTGCCGATGGCTCGTGGATACCCCCTGCCCCTCTTTCTCTAATAGCCCGCAACCTGTTGGTGGTTGGTCCTCTCCGCCGTTTGTTTTCCATCGTGGTTACTGTGCACCCGCCTCTTCCTAATTTCCTGCGAGGTGGTGCGGGGTTGTTCAGATTAGTAATATAGGCGGAGTCAAACAAATACAACCGACCCCCGCACCCGAGAAGCGAAGCGACGGCGGGGCGAGGTGGTATTTGTTGGACTCCGCCTATACTACTCATAAGGGACACCCCCTTTATTATCATTTGAAACCCGGAACGGTTTACTTCCTCTATATTTTAATACCAAGATGGCACTTCCACATAGTAGGACTTAATCCTACTATATTCTAACGGTGTACATTGTACACTTTGATATCTGACTGTATGTAACCGTATGCCCGGACTTGTTCCCATCATATGGCCGTCCATGTCCAACCTAAGATTAAGTCCACTGGGGCCTGTTGTGTCGGGTCCCTCCACAAACGAATGTTTGGGACACCCGTAGAACGACGTTACACCGAGGTGTAATCTGCATGGCCACGTTTAGTTGTTGCCCTAAGCTTCAACTATCTGTAAAGCCGGTTAAAGACAAATCTGGGAAAGAGCCTCATGGTTCGTTAACTTCTGTGGTTTTGTGATCATCCCGAAATAGTAGACGAATTTTCTAAATGACTATCTTTTCAATTTCTATTTGAATATAAACAGTCCAGGGCAATAAATTAAATAGCTCTTGCATTAAGGTTGAAATTTCTGTAACACTAAAATGTAATAGATGGTACGCGGCTTATCATTTTTTAAGTTCATCGTTTTTTTTCTGATTAAGCCCGAACGTTTCTTATTTTTCAAGGTTTAAAATCATAAAGGTAATTTTTACGCAGAGATAAAAAACAGTAGCGCGCGCTGGTTGTGACGTAACAATTTCTGCTGTTTGAATTGCGTATCGCGTATATGACATAGATGACGCAAGACCCTTTCAGATCATTGAAAGCAAGCGAACATAACGAAGTTTTTCCTAGGTTTACGCACATCTTTTATTTTGGTAGTTTTTTCTCGTTGCGTTTTACCTCTCACTAAACCTAGCTTGAATTGTCTGAGTTAGTGTAATCTGAAACCAATTTGCAAGCCCCATTGAAGGTGTATTTGCAAGCAACAAAACGCCCAAGTTGGATTAAGAAGATGGAAAGAAACAACATCTTTAAGTTAAAGGATTTTACAGGTACAAAAGTTCGTTAATTTGTAATTAACTGCGTAGAATGATATTGAGTTCTCAGCTCAGGCACGTAGGGCCAGCTGTGGTACCACAGTTTGAAACGTGTGGTTAGAGAGTTAACCATTTAAGAACGCTAAAATCATCCTCGCACTCACCTTATTTCATTGCAACGGTTTATCTCTTCGCGCGGTTTGCAACCGTTCTGCCCTTCGCGCACATAGCAGGCTGTTTGGTTCGTATGTTTTGCGTTTTGTTTTGTTTTTCTTGCTTAACGTTAAGCTTTTGTGAACTCTCGACCGAGGTCTTGTCACTGTGCGCCTGACGAGAATGGCAGACCTTCTGAGCCGACAATTTTGTTTCACTTTATACTATCAGTCTATGCCGTTTGAACACCTACTTTAGTGAGCTCACTAAATTATAATCTATAGTTAAGTACCTGATGCTAATCTATAGCAAAATACCTGTTACAAATCTAATCGATATGGTCAGAATTATGACAAAAAGAAAAAGCTGTTCATTAATAGTAGTAACTCCGAGCGTAAAACCAGATTACAAAACCCAGCTGCAGGCACTGTAAGTGGTATTTTTCGTTCGATCTCCTGCTTTACCCGGACTCCCTCTGTCGGTATTTGTTCATTTTGTCCCTCTCTCTATCAAATCAATTAACGATTAACTTCAGCTATACGAGCGATTTGATCAGACGGCTTACTTAGCTGTGTAAGAATACTTTCCAAAGAGATTTGCTATTGGTGATAACAAGCTTTAAGCCTTAAACAGTAGGAATCGTGGATCATTTACAGGCACTCGGAATGAAATCAGTCTTGAACTTGAACCAGGCTAAAAACTTCGAAACGACTCTACGGAAAATAATGGTAGACTATTCTCCGGCCTGTTCAAGCGATTTTCAACATCACTGCGGTCCAGTCATCGGCCTTCAGAAAGCGAGACTTCGCAGGACATTTCTCGGCAAAAAAAATTGGTTTGTGATGTTTCTTGGTTTGTTCCTACCCTTGTGAATTGAGTGATTTCATGCTTGACATCTGATACTGAAGCAAGGTACTCACCACCTAGGCCTTTGCATTATTGCCTCTTTCTAACATTCAGAATGAGACATTTAATGAGAACGAGTATTCACACAAATAAATAGTGAATAATCTGACACTTTTCTGCAACTCCTATTTTCTGAAACATAAAACGAGGACCGCCAGCATGATTGACGTACGGAGTGGTGCAGAAAGAATAAATACGAGCTGAACAATCAGAACATGTGTGTAAACACAATACACAAAAGAGTCTGCGACAGGTGTGAAAGCGAAACAAGTACATACCAGTGAAAAATACATTTTCTCGCATCGATAGGTTACTATATTTTCTGACTCATTGTAAGATTTGAATAGTTCTTCTGAAGCTTTTTTTAGGCTATAAATGTAGTTATTTAATATCATCAACAAGTAAGCTAATGAATTGCGATTGTATTTTCTTAGCTCCTTGCACAACAACCAGTTAGAAGACTTGCCTAAAGACGTTTTCAAGTTCAACGCTAGGCTGGGTTTACTGTAAGTAAAATCGTATTCCATATTACCGTTTGCAAATTGTTGGGCTTAAAAATAAGAAGTATTGTTTTTCAATAATGGTACATGGAATAATTTGTGATTTTTGTTTTGTTTTGTTTTGTTTTGTATTGTATTTTAATTTAGGACTTTGACTAACAACGAACTGGAGGACTTACCTGAAGGGGTGTTTGATAATAACACTGAGCTGGGAGCACTGTAAGTGATGACAGTATGCAAGATTAATATAAATACAATAACAATAAGAAGGTTAGAATCTTATTTTACTGTACTAGGCAGGTATAATTAGAAATGAAAAGTTCATTTGTAGTTGCCTAGTTCATCCTTTGACACCGTAGAAAGTGGGAGCGCTTGAGCAAAGCGCAAAAATAAGTTCCAAAGGGTACATTTGTGGGATACACTTTTCACATTGCATAGCAAACGTTGAAACTAATTAAGATTAACGGACGTAAAACCCGATGACCATAGTGAGAGATACCACAGGTATCCCAAACCAAAACCAAAACCTTTTGAAGGTTGCTTTAAAATGACGTCTTTTTCATTTGTTTATCTCACATCTTATTATCTCATGACATTCATCCTCTTCGTGATAATAAATGACTTCGAGCAGTTAGGACTGAGAAAGATGATGGTAGTATAGTTGGGTTGTGGAGTGGGTTTCGTTTCAGAAATCAAAATCAAAGCAGTTAGGGTCACCAGGCTCAAAGAGTGTAAACATCAAAATGAACCATTGCATTGTGAACTTCAAACCTATGCGTGTAACTGTCCTTAAGTGTCATCGGTTAACAAACTGGGGCGAGGTTAGCTAAACAAAGTAGGTCTGTTAAAATATCAAAACAAACGCGAGCTACTTTTCCCACTCTCTTGAAAACCACTCAAGTCATACAAACTGATTGAGAATAGTAGAGTTTCCTAATTATGTCATGTCAGAAAACAATTGAAACACCAAAGGCAATTAGATTGTGACGGCTATGAATAGGACCGACTTTTCCATAAAACATTTGCGTATTTGAATGTAAAATTTATGTCTGAAATTCCCAGAACGTTCTGCTGAATATTGGATTTTATGACGGACGCAAAGCGAGGAAGATATCCCCGTCAAGCAAGTTCTACGATGCACATAAGAAACCAGAGATTAAAGTTATTATCACGATTCATGGTACGTCGATCTTGTGAGAAAAGAATTGTCTTAACAAGCGAAGTGTTTTTGATTATACGTTGACAGGGACTTGAGTAAGAACAAGCTGAAGGTCTTACGTCCAAACGTTTTTCATAAGAATATTCTACTAGGACAAGTGTAAGTAAAGGTGTTTCTTACCTAAATAATCAACTTCAAATACTTAAGAGGAATAAGGGAATCTTCACTTTTACACGATATTCACGTTTAAGTGTTGGAGATAATTCCAAAATTTCCAAAATAACCTTCTAAAGGTCAACAATACATCGGTTCAAGTTAAAAAAATGATTTCTTTCATTTTGTATTCATGAATAACAATAACTAAGAAGACAAACCTCACGAAGTTCTTTTCCAAAAGAAGCAGTGTGCCAGCAAAATAAAGCGTATATAGAAATTAGACACTTTCTATCAACGTACAGAAAAAAAAAGTTTTAAACATTTCTAGGACATCGACCGGAGGCTAGTAGCAGAATTAAATAACGCTTTAACACAATTCAAGACGACCATTTTGATAATCTCCGAAACTTTGCCTTAACCTTTTAGTTTCTTGAAATAAAGTAGTTTCCTGACTACAGCCATTCGAATCATTTGTATAAAATGTTCTTTACCAATTTCGGGTAAACTTACGAACTTGTTGAAAGCAAGGAAAAGTAGGTGAAAACCTTAAAATTTTAATATGCACCTAAGAAACACTATAGAGAAGGCATGCTACTTAGATTTGGCCAGTTACATTGTCTTATTGCACCATTACTGTTCTCTTCTCTAGCCACAGAGTACCAAAAAAGTATTAACAACAGAGTATCTAAAACAAACGCATTGGATGCCAGAACTCCCTGGGTCACATGTCAATCTATCAACATTCAATTATGATTGGAAAGGGTTCTCTATGCTTTTTTTAAAGGCGACGTATAGTTATAAGTACTTTCTGTCGATGAAAAAGTTACCAAATGACTCCTCAACTAGGAATTTTATAGTCATCCAAATAAATATAAATTTTATGTGTTGAAGGCCATTTCCTACAGCGACTACCATAACTCCAAGTGATCTCGATTCTCGCTAAATATTTATCATAAGGTTTTACACTGATTTCGAAGATAAATTGGAACTGACCTGAGATACTCTTGCTAAACCTTCGAATACCTCTTCAAAATAGGCAAAAGAGACCCTGTATTCTCTAACACCAGAGGGTTTTTTAATTGACCTGCATTCCCACTTATTAAGTCAAATACGTTCTTTCTACATCATGGTTGCTCAAGCACTTAATGACATTCGCCCAGTTATCGTGTTTCAGTTTGCCGGAAAGCTTTAAGTCAAATTGAGCGATTCTGGCCTTTCATGGGTCTCCTTTGTGACTGTTTAATGTAACCTGATATCAAGCATTCAAATCACGTGACACTGAAAATGCTTCTTCTTAAACAATAATTCGATTGTCATACTGAGTTACAGTCTCCGTTTACGCAATCATGAATATGTTGAAAGTCGCACATTCAAAGAGGCCATAATCGCTCATTTTGAACCCTTTTCCTCCCCTCTCAGGAACAGAAAAGAGTTTTGCGGCATAAAAATCACCGCTAATGAAGTCAGAGCGGTATTCTTGTCAAGTTAACAATTTTTTCGTAGTTTTTTTTTTTTTTTCTCAATGCGAGAAACTTAAACTTGATTAGGCGCAATATTTTCAAACAAATTTTACTTTGAAGACTGTCTTGAAGGAGCTATCAGAACATTCCTAGCAAGTTTCGGAAAATGTTCTCATTGTTGAGTCAACGAAAAACGTGTTTGTTTGGAGTTATCGTTTACGGTTGAATTAAGCCGTTGAAGAAGTCTACGAAATTACACTTTCTTTAGGCATTGAGGACAGTCTTTTAAAATCAAATTGCTTTTCTTTTGTAAATGTCACTACTGATCTTTAATCAACGTCCAGTAGATGAAAATGAGTTTCTCTGTTGAAAGAAAGTGGCCAGGTTGTTTCTGCAGGTTTCAGTTTTCGGGCGCGATTACGTTTATTTAGCCGAACTTCAAAACGCGATTGTAGCCTTTTGAGATCATGAGCAAAAAGCGCCTCTTCAAAAAACAAGCAACATCTGTGTCTCACTTTTACGGCTTTTGTAAGCAAAATTCAAAAGAGATCTGTTTTAGTAGTAGTCTTCATTAGTTCATAAGATAAAAATCTACGTATCTTATGTCACAAAAACTTCAAAATCTAAACGACTTGCGACTTGTGCCACATATTTGTCATTTTGATTGCTCATTATTTAGGTACATAAAATATTTCCTCTCTCGTCGCCATTCAAATTCTTGACGTTTTACGGTTGCCGCTATTATTTGTTGTACGTCACCACATCAAATGCGAAAATACGCGACGTTTAATTGGTGTTTGTCTGACAATGAAAAGTATTTCCATGTTTTCACAAAAAAAAAATTGAATCTGTTTGCTTAAATAGTGGAGATTACTTTTGACTTACAAGCTGACCCATATACTTATTGATATTTAAAAGATATGATAAGGACTGGCGTGTACTGGCGGAATCGAATCCGGAATCTCATGACAAGGCTTATTCATGGGGACTGTAAGTAAATCTGCCACAATTTTGTTTTTTTCTGCTCTGTCTGTTTGTTAGAGGAACAAACGTCTTTGCGGTCGAGCTAGTCAGTGTCGTCATTTTATGTAATATTTAAAACACGTACTCCTGGAGACACACCTTTTTCATCGGGTTGCATGACTTGCATCGTCTTACTTCGTGTTTTTAAAGCCCCAATATCCCACGCTGTTAGTTTAATGTTATTTCCCTGATGAAAGTGACGTGAAGACTGCTAAGAAAGCTCATCAACTAAGGAAAGATAACCCGATTAAAGCTTCAGCAATAAACGTACGGGACGAAAGGAAGCTAAACGGCAACATAGTTCCAATCAGCGAATTCACAAAAGCACTTTTTCACGGAATGATGCGGAAAAAGAAATGTGTGCACAAGAAACAGCGGCGTTTTCCACTTTTTCTTCTACAAATATTCTAGCATTGGCAGGTATTAAGGCTATCCAGCGAGCGATGCAACTTTCCATACAGCCTCGTTTCCATATGATCGCCGAAACCGTTCACCTCCTCGATCCCATATTATCGCAAGAAATACGTTTCATTTGATTGTATAATTGACCGCAGACGATTGCAGATGACTGCAAAAAGCGTCTTCGATCTCACAATTTTCTTCAATCATTTGCTATAAATTGAAGCCATGATTTATGTTTATTTAAATTGGGCAGCCAAAACAGTGTGATCGGCATAATTCATTACGCTTTTGAAATAAGCTTGCGAAGTTTCTGTTGTTTCACCCTTTCACTTTTTGCGAGCTACAGCATAGCTGTACATCCCTCCTATGTATATAACACCTGTGTTTATCACCTCAACTTCCTGAATGATAAAAACAATAGAAGCGCGAAATGAGCATTGGGTGACGGTGGCCCTTTGAAAGCACCGTATATCAGAGTTTGAGTCTAGTTTCTTTTGCGCGTTACAGCAATGATCTTTCCCGGTATTCTTATCGTCGACTTTATACTGTTCACGTTTAAAGAAACAGTAAAACGCTTCAAAAAACAATCAGCACTTAAATTGCACCTAACCCCAAGTTAATCTTTCAGTTCCGCTAATATAATACTTTTTCGTACCTATATTCCAAAACATTTAGGCTTTATTTCCAGCTTGTGACCTTTTTATGGGCTTCAAAACTTACGATAAACTAAGCATCATTTGATACACGACCTAGTCAACAAGGGCGTGGTCTATTCCCCAGTTGACGTCACAAACTGTTTTGCATGCATGTTTACAAAGACTTGCTGCGATGCAAATCAGTTTATGACGTCAACTGGGGAATAGACCCATGCCCCTTACTTGCTCGGTCGTGTGACATATCACTGCTTTATTACCAGCCTAGTCCCCAGGCGTTTTCGGCTCGGTCAAATCCAACTCTCAGCGGTGACGTCACCGAGAGAGGCTCGCCGAGAACGCCTAGCAAATACTGCCAGAACATGACGGAAATTTGAACGGAAAAGCAACGCAACATAACGGACTAAAAAGGTTATTCCACAAAGCTAGGACTTACTGTCGTTTGTGGACACTTCCATTATCCTGGATTGTAGCATCGGCGGGAAGCTTTCAAACGATAGTAGTAAACTAGTAAATTTCAACCAAGGGTTTTTTGCGCTAAAATCATGGGTATCTTGGCAATATTTGCTAGGCATTCTCTCTCCCACTCCTTCCCAGACTTGCACGGACAAGAGGGTAAGAGGGACCGCCTAGGGACTAGGCTGCTGTATTTCGTAACCTTTATAGCGTATAAAAGTCAAGGAAAAAAGGTAGATTCTCAAAATTTGCTAACTCAGAACATGGCTAAACGAATGCTAGGTAAGTTCCAAAAGCCTGAATAAAAATCATAGATGCGTGCTGATCTCAGTAACAAGGCTTCGTATCCCAACCTTGTATCAATTACACAAAGCAAACTAAAATGGAGGGACACTTTGGATTTCAATTGGTCATATTCAACACGGCATCATCAGTTTACAATGGCTCCCAGAATTGTTTGCCACTGCACTTTCTTATAGAATAGATTTAATCCCAATCTATTTAACAATTAGATTATGAGTTCGAGATTTCAATCACGCATGGAAATCGAGAACGAATAATCTAATTGTTTCAGTATAAATTTACTAGTCGTTAAAAAATAAACAAGTGAATTATCTAAACCTCCTATCAGAAACTTGGAAAACGCGAAGAAGCGGCCACCATTTTTTTTTTGTTTGCATTTTAAATGTTCGTTTTTTATTTCCAGTTGCCCTTACATTATATACCCGACATTTAATTAACCCTTACTTTAACCATCAAAAGTTATTTAAAAATTGCCAGTCGAGATTAATGACTGACTGGCTTTCCCGACTACATTTTGCTTTATTAAATCCCTTTGTTATGTTAAACCCCGTTTACGTTCCTGACTTCTCCAGATCGCCTTAGTTCCATCCTAAAACACAAAAACAAATACGTATGGTAATCGTTGTTATACCGAAGCACTGTAAGAGGAGCAAACAAAAAAAGAAGTTTAAAGCCGGGTACTGCCGCGCCAATTCCTGTTATTTTTTTTATTTTATTTTTTTTTTTGTACTTTTAATTTTATTTCTCATTACACAAACAGTACAGATAACAGATAACAAATAACAATATTGCTTACATAGCGAAATACGCACATCCACGCACGCACACACCACACACACAAACGTGCACACACGCACACAAACTATTAATTCACACTAGCTGGTACAGTCATTACAACTTACATTTACTCGTACATACTGAACAAATTTTTGGAAAGACATACGAAAATTATACAAATACAGATAGGTTAACGTGCCTTACAAGGTGCTATATTTTAACAAAGAAATAGAAAATAGTTATGAAGAAAACTCAATTCCATAAAAATATAATAAATAATAACAGAATAGCGAAAAGTGTAATATTATGGAAGTTTGAGGTGATGTTCTCGTGTTAGGAGCTTATCCCATTTTTTAAGATGAAAGGAGAGTTTATTTCTCTTTTGCTATCCGACGCTCCATTTCAAAGACTGCTTTCACTTTTGTTAAAAATACAACTCTTGTCGGTAAAACATTCTTGAGTTTACAACTATAAATATACTGCTTCGAGAGTAAGATAAGGTGATTATAAAGAAGGGAATCTTTGACTGGTCGAGTAACACCAAGAATAACATCAATTTCACAAATTGTATTGCTTTCAAAGAGGGGCTGTATTGAGTGCCAGAAACTTCGCACAATGGAGCAGTGAAAAAACAAGTGAGGCATGTTTTCCTCTGTTGTATGACAAAAGGTACAGAGAGGAGACTCAATCTTCCCAATTTTAAAAAGGAAGTCATTGAAGGGTAGAATTCTATTCAAAACTTTATATTGGAATTCACGGGTTTTTGTATCAATGGCGCATTCAAAAGGGATTGAGTAAATAGTTTTCCAATCAAGAGGGAAATCATCGGAGGCATAGTGCTCTTCGAATTTTCTTTTCGCTGTAGGTGGTTTTGAGATCTTTGAAATAAGGAGTTTGTAAGTTTTCTTTGACGATAACAATTCTGTTTCGGAATACTTCACATTAAAAAGTTCTGTTTTTAGTAGTACCTCACTTGCGTTGTTTGTCATGATTTTTTTCCACTCTGGCAACAATGAGTGATATAAGCCCTTCAGGTAAAGAAAATCTACCATATTAAGTTGTAGTTCTGTTATGCGTGGCTCAATGTGAACAAATTTAAACAAGTCTCCAACTTTGCAGAATCCTTTAGAGAATAATCTTTGGTTGAAAACTGATTTGTCATTCACACAAATGTACTTGTTGTTCCAAATAATTTGGTTAGCTATTTCAACAAGAGAAGAGGGATTAGAGTTGTTCAGAAGGGTCCAAGCAATCAAACATTCCCTATAATATCTTGGTAGTTGTAGAGGCAGTTTCGACAAAGTAAAATTGCAATGAAATAACACTTTAACTCCAACTCTATTAAGGTAGTGATTTAGGATGTACTTCCAAGAACTTAGCGAGTCATCCAGAAACTTTTGGATACAAGTAATTCTTTGTGCATCAATCATAGATTCAATGTGAGGCATTTTCAGACCACCTTCGTCAATATCGTTTATCAAAGTAACGCGTTTCACTTTATCTTTGCCTTTCCAAACAAAATTATACAATATTTGATTGATCTCTTTTATAAAATCTTTGTTAGTGCCAATTAGGCTCAAACGGTACAAAACTTTTGGAACAGCAAATGTTTTGATGATCTGTATTCTACCAATCAACGTAAGGCCTCTCCAGCTCCAACAGTGAAGGGTCTTCTTTATGGATTTAGTGATGGTCTCAAGGTTAAGTTTGAAAGAGAGCACACGATCATACGTAAAGTGTATTCCCAGAATTTTAACTGCCTTGGTTACTTGCTCCACCCCTAGCTCTTCTGAAGTTATGTTGGAGGGACCGAGATTTAGTACTTCTGTTTTTTGTTTATTTTCTTTTAAACCCGAGTACTTAGTAAACAAACTTAATTTAACCGAGAGTTTATGAAAAGACTCCGTATTTGCTACGAAGACAGTTAGATCATCGGCAAAAATGATTAGTTTTAGTTCCTGTTCGTCAATTTTAATCCCTTGAATAGTTGTGTCATTTCTGATATCAATAGCTAGGACTTCCAATACAAGAATAAAAAGATAAGGAGAGAGAGGATCACCTTGGCGCACCCCTCGAGATAGTTTGAAGTGTGGGGTTGTAAAACCATTATTCATCACACAGCTCGATGTATCAGAGTAAAACGCATTTATCCAGGCAATAAAAGAAGGTCCAAAATTAAACTTTTTAAGAGTTTTTCTAAGAAAATTCCAGTTAACCGAGTCAAAAGCGTTTTCGAAATCTATTGCTACCAACAAGGAACTAATATTTTTGGAAGCTGTATAAGACATGATGTCATCAATTGTGCGCACTGCATCGAAGATTGTCCTGCCTTTGACATAAGCATTCTGATTATGGTGTATGATATGTGGTAATACCTTTTCCATCCTTTTAGCGATAGCTTTGGATCCTATTTTGACGTCCACATTAACCAAGAAAATTGGTCTCCAATTTTTTATTTGGCGCCGGTCACGATCTTTCTTCTCTATAAGAACAATAATTGCTTGTTTTTGTGATGCTGATAGCTCTCCATGTCTATGAGAATAGTTTAGGGACTTCACTAACATATCGCCAAGAAGGGGCCAGAAAGTTCTATAGAATTCAATAGTAAGTCCATCGTTTCCGGGGGTCTTATTGTTTTGAAAATCTGATAACACATTAAAACACTCATTTGTAGACAATTCCCCTTCACAGAGCTCTTGCATAACTGGCGATAGCTTTGGTATATGTCCCGTTTCTAAGAAGGGGCATGGTTGACTATTGACCTCAGCATCATTTTCATCACTGTAAAGTCCTGAATAAAAAGAATATAGCTCATCCGTGATTAATTTAGGATTGGTTGTGATAATACCGTTTTTAAGCTCGAGTCTTCGAATCGTGCTTTTTGTTTTATTGTTATTTTCGAGGTTAAGAAAATACTTATTGTTTTTCTCGCCTTTTTCATACCAGTTGACCCGAGAGCGAACAATCGCCCCTCTAGTGATGTACTCGTATTCTTTCTCATATTCTATCTTTAGATTTTCGAGTTTGTTTAGGTTCTCGACGGTTGGGGTTTCTGCCTGTTCCTCTTCAGCTAATTTTAATTTGTTTTCGATCCAGCTGATCCTTTCTCTACGTTGTTTTGCTTTAGTTTTACTGTAATGAATAGTCTCCTTACGTACGTTATACTTTAGCCAGTCCCATTGCACCCTAACATCATGATTATAACTGATCTCGTCGAGCCAAGTTGGAATTTTGTCTGTTTTTAAGTCAACATATGATTCATCGTCCAGGAGACTGTTATTAAATTTCCAAAACGAAGGTCCTCGAAATGCTCCGCTTATACTATCGATATCTAATGTTATTGCAGAATGATCGGTTTTAATAGAAGTTACAATGTCTGTTTTGTCTATTTCATCTTGCAGTGAATTACTGATTAACCAGAAATCAAGACGCCTTTGGATTAAGGGATTTTTCTGTCTCCACGTAAAGCGTTTTGTGGTCGGATTTCTAATTCTCCAGATGTCAATTAAATCATTCGTCGACATAATATTTTCGAGACCTTTGACACAGTTTTTTATTGAAGGTTTTCCTCCTGAACAATCAAGTTCAGGATCAAAAGTTGCATTGAAGTCACCGCCTATTATGACCTTGTACTCGGCTTGCGACATTTGCTCTTCGATAAGATCTGCTATTTTGTCAAAAAATTGAGTCTGTTCAGCTGATTTAGTAGGTGAGTAGATGTTTACTAGCAAAAAGGGAACATCTTGAATCAACGCATCTAGCATTATAAAAGTCCCTGAGTCATCTCTGTGTGTCCCTCTAATTACACAGTCGAATCCCTGTTTAACTAAGATTAAGGTACCTTTACTGTGTGAAGTCCCGTGAGCAAAGAATAAGTCTCCTCTCCACTGTTTCCTCCATTGGTTTTCAAGCTCCTCAGTGCTATAAGTTTCTTGAAGGAAATAAATATCTGCATTTTGTTTATTCAACCAATTCAGTATGCATTTTCTTTTGTCGAAAGTGCGAATACCTCTAACATTTAGTGAAAGCAGTTTGAATTGTATATTGTTACCCTCCATCAAGACAGGTGATAAATAAGTAACCAATCGAGAACATCATCCCAAAACCCGGACTGAGCATTTCGCAAATCAACACCATTTGCCAGTAAAACATTAGCATCTGTGAGGCGATTATACGTAACACAACTAATAACAATAGGAATACCGACATTACTTCACAAGAACGTTACACCTATTAATACAATTAAAAACGCAGCCAGCAAAGAAGCTGTTGATTATACTGCTAATAGTCTGGGCCTTACAAAAAAGTTGGAAAAACTATTTACATTGCGCTGGGCTCAGAGATTATAACGCAAAAATAAATTTCCGACCGTTTTCATGAGAAACAAACATCCACCCGTCATCTAAGGAGGAACCAGACATCCATCGATGTAAAGTTTGTCGGGCTCCGCTCTACTAAAAAATACTCTCTTCCCTTCCCTTTTCGCAGCTTTAAATCTTTCCATAAGCTTTTTCCTGGTTTCAACGATGGATCTCGGTAGATCGGCTGAAATACCCATTCCCGTACCACCCAATTTTTTTGCTCTTGAAAATACAAGCTCACGATCCGGGTAACGAAGAAACCTGGCAATCATTTGACGTGGTTTTTTTTGCTTCGGGTCGAACTTGCCTATTCTATGTACACGCTGTATTTCGATTTCATCGGCGTCATCCATGCCTAAGTTATTTTTCAGAAAATCCATCAGCACTTTGTTCGAATCTTCTTTGCCCTCGGACTTTTCTGGAATGCCATAAAATCGTAGGTTCTCTCTTCTCTGGTAGGTTTCCATATACTCTTGCTGTTTGCGGATTGAGGCGATTTCGGTTTTCATTTCCTCGACATCTGCACTAAAGGTGGCGACCTTCTCTTCCATTGCCTTCACAAGCTCAGCCTTCTCTTTCAGAGATGATTCAAAACTATCCACTTTTTGCTTTAGTTGGCCCACCATTTCATCGACACTGCCAACATGACTTTCTATTCTATCAATTTTGTTCTCCAGGTCGCTCAGTTTCGACAGAATGCTGTCAATCTTCGGCCCTATGTCCTCCGCCATTTCACTTGCGTTCCAGATGTCGTCAGAATCTGAACAGTTCGATCGACTTCTGTCTGCTATCTTCACTCTCTTCTCCTCTGGTGATTTTAAATCGCTTTCCGAGGCTTCCGAACTGCTATTCCTAACTCTTCTTTTGAAGTAATGATAAATATCAGCCATAGACGGTCTTCAAAAACACTAAGTTTGAAGAGCCCGAAAAATGTCGTCTAAGCGTTCGCCATGCCCGACCCAGTCTCTCCAACCAGTCTCTCCACCATTTTGTTGACAACCGCTACTCACTATCTATCACAGAATAGATAGCGAGTAGCGTAGCCAATCAGAGAACGGCATTCGGGACAGAACGCTAGTAGATTTATACTAAAACTGGCTATAGCCCTTTGCAACATAAGGTAAGCAAACCCCAAAGAATGTTCGCAGTTATGGTCAATACTGAGGCTATCTTGAAATGTCCTAAATGTTCTTTTCATAGGTTTTTGTCGAACAACCAACTGGAGAAATTACCTAATGGTGTTTTTGAAAAAAACACTCGACTGGAAAATCTGTAAGTAGAAATCTCCACTTCACTACGTCTACAATTACTGTAAAATATCATTCGTCTTTAAATGCAAAAACATAATGGGCTTCCTTTGATAACAGGAACACTTCACGTTTTCATTAGCATCTATAGATCTGCTTAACACTGCGTTTTTACAATTTATGTACGTTAACAATTTGAAATTTAAGTTACAGTAACAGTTTCCGATCTGTTTAATTATCTATAATTCTATTTCTTGTTTCAACGTAATTAGAAATAAGATTTTGCTTCATTAATGAGGTTCTCCTCTAGCTCCTATACTTGTTCTAAATTGACATCACTTAAGTGATCATCAAAGGAGGTCGGATGCTTTCCTACATGCTGGGTATGTTTCGTTTATACTTCCAGATAACGGAAATCAGTTATTAAAGTTCGAAAATATCTTAGACTTCCAGAGACGAAGGCCCTTTGTTACTTTTATCCTTAATTTTTAGGTCACTAAGTCCAAACCTGTGGCTTTTTTCCAATTCTTGCTCTCTTTATCCTTACTTTTTCAGTATTTCTAAACTTTCCTTTGCGTAATTCACCTATCGATACTTTTTCTCAGTTTTTAAGTTACACCTCTCAAGAATAATTTACTGAAATGAAAGGTTGGCAAAATATTGCAAATTAATTCCAAAGTTTCTTTTGAGTGTTGTCTATAACTCGAATAAAAAAAAAAGGCTACTCAGGTGTCCATGCTTCTCCCAAACTGAAAGGATATACTTACCAAGCATATATGTATATTTATCCCGTAGTTGCCCTCTCAAGGGCTTAAACTAGTTATTGAATGGAAATATTGTGACTTCAACACAGAAGTGGTTAAAGTTGCGAAAAAAGGAAATAAAAACAGGTCCGCTACTTACTGCACGTTCAAATCTTAGGGTGTAAAGAAATACGATACTTAACAGTTAATTTACGATGGCACACTGGATATGACGTGATAAATAACCAACGAGGAGTACGTTGTGATCATTTTATATCCAGCAAACCCGAGTAGAATAATTGTTTTATTAAAAATTCTACGACGCATAATTGAGAATCTGAACAAAAAAAAAATGAAAGAAAGGAACTCAGGGAAAGAGAAAACCAAAAAGGAAACCTTTGTCTATCACATGACTAAACGAAAAGGGCGCGATAACCTTTCGGTGTGTTGCAACGTTTCCGAGCAAAGTTGAATGAAACTGTCTGAAAACAAAGTTAAATCTTCATTTTAGGGTCCTTTTTGGAAAAAGTGCAATCATTGCTCAAAGAGGGTGGAACGGCTTTCACGTAGATGTAAGAGCCGAAGGAAGCGAATTTTTATAAACCATCAAAACAACAGCACTACGGGCGCATTTCATCAAAATGAAGACACAATTTCAATTTGTTTTGATGTACTGGAATATTGTCTCACCAGACCTAGTCAGAAACAAGATCTATGATGGATAAACAAGGCAAAGGTCCAGGTTATGCTTATAGAAATTTGCCTTTATGCGTGGAACAAAAAGTGGAACCACGGCTGAACAGAATAACAAAAAACAACAAGAACGGTGATTCTTCTCATTTTTACTAAAAATCATATCTGTAACCGCAAAGTTTGCAGCTGGTGATTGATAAATTGCATCGAATGCAGGTCAGAACATTTCAGAGTTTGTTAATTTTTTAACAAGTGTCACTGATTCTGGAAAGATTTTCAATAGTGGATTACTACTGCCAATTTTAGCTGAAGTTCTTGTTTGTTCAGTTTGTTTTAAATAGACTGGCCGGTGAGCATAGTTACAGATTGGTGACGTCGACACTTGTTGTTGAATACATATTTTCCTTTAGTTAAGTTCAAAAACTCTTTCGGTATTTCCGTAAACAAACGTGCGTTTTGCTATTACCTAAACATCAACAGCCCGGAAAATTTTCTTAGCGCTGCAAGCATTTTTTTTTTTTAACACGATCCCAGCACTGTATCTAGTCGTCCTAAAACACTCGGCAATGAAAAGTTGAATTCCATTTGTCGATTTCGGTTCCAGATTCGAAATTTCTACTCGTTAATTCCGCTGCGAGGAGACTAAAGTTTTAATGGCTGCCGTTTCGAGGGGAAATTTTATTGAGCTTTCTCTGTTTTCTGAAGTGTTGATTGACCATATAAGGTAGTGCAGGTATATGAGCTGATAGCCTGTGTCCAGCTAGCCGATGAAAATGCTGGAAATCTGATATCCGTAGTTCAGTTTTTAATAAAAACCTCTTATTCGTGTATTTACAAAAACGTATGCTTTCCATTCATGCATTTTATATCATTGCTCTCACTTCCTTTTCTAGGTGGTTGGAAAATAACCGGTTAGAAGAATTGCCTCCCGGGATATTTGACAACAATCCTGACCTGCATACCATGTAAGTATCCTACATCGTTCGATAAATGTTTCCTTTCTCAAACAATTATCCATCGAAGCGAAAACAAGTGTGCTTAGTTTTTTGGTAATCAATACACTATTTTTATCAGATTGTATTACGATGAACCTCTGTGGCCTAGAGGTCATTGTTCCTGCCTATGACGCAGCTATTAAACCTAGTGAGTGTCCTAAGATAAAGATTCACATGCTCGAGTCAAATTAGCCTGGGTCAAGGATGAGTAGGCACAAAGGCATGCGATGGACGGCTTTATGACTTGTACTACAATTTATTTGGAGGTGATGAAGTATTCCGCACTTAATGTTACATTTATTATCAATCTAAGTTTTTAACCTCAAAGAAGTCCGTTCTGGTAGTTCAAAATCCCCTGAGTTTCACTTAACATTTCATGTCGTTAAAAAACGGGAAATTCAGCACACATGGTTCAAGGAATAGGTGTACACATATGAGTGTCTATGAGATAAAAATAGACATCTGCAGACCATTGGTAATTGCATGTATACCATCTAGCAAAGATGTTGACAGCTACAGGAACTGCAGTATGTAGATAGTGTGTGTGAAACAGACAAAGCAACAGAGGATTGCATTAATTATGACACTGGCAGTGTCTTAGAAGAAACTTTACCTGGAGGACTGTTTCGTACATTATCGGAACCAGAAAAGTCCTTCACAAGGGAATGCGTAAGCCCTAAGTATTCAGACCGACCGTTCACACGCTGATAACTTACGCAGAGGATTACACATGTCATGTATTTTACTGTCGAGTAACGTCTTCCCAATCCCACCCCTCCTTAGTTAATACTGATTAGGCTAATGTGTTTCATGGCTTCATCCCGGCATTCCTTACCCCAACTGATGTAACTGCCGTACGTTTACTTAAAAATCTTTGCATATATTGCAGCCTCTTGAACGACAACAATCTTACTTATTTGAACGAAAGCGTATTTCATGGCTTGAAGAACTTGAAGTATTTGTAAGTAAATTTCTGATCTTTATGGTAATATGACATATTACGAACAATTATAAGGATGCCCCAAGTAGGAATCGGACCTACAAACGTCACCCCCACTCTATGGGAGAAAACTTAGCAAGGGACTGATTGACTAATTAATTGACTTTATTTAAGGACGGTGCCTCCTAATACGAAGATATTTTTTCGCGGATTATCACTATGCTAAAATGTAGATGTTGGTAAGGGCTAACGAAAATTGAAAAGAAAATTGGGGGTAACCGTACATTTTTCAGAGATAATTAAGTCCAAAGCTGCAAAAAATAGAGACTTAGTATTTTTTTCGCAAAAAAGAAAAAAAAATATTTCTCTGAACATTTCCTTAGAATTCCTGTTTACATATACTAAGGCAACAACAAACCACAAGCTTTGAAACACATAACAACTGGTGACATAAAAACTAATTTTTATGTGGTATTTATTACAAAATCATTGCATTGGAGGCGTTTTTGGCCCTGACTGCTCCCTTTTAGTTGAGCAAAAACACAGGCTAAATATATTTTGCGAACTACGAAAAAATTACCATGTGTTGAGTAGGCTTACCACTTTCGTTTTGTGAGGTAAAAAGTGAGGGTCACCGTGCGTTTTTTGGAGCTAAATTGGTTATTTTCTACTTTTAAGGCGCTGTTTTGGGGGCTTGAGACAGTTTTTGCTCTACCCCCTCCCTAGTGAGTGAAATATTTGCATGTCTTTTCCTTGGGCATGCTGGGATATCCGGTATGGCGACACATGCTGGAACTAAAAGTTTTCTTGATTCTTTGGGAATTAGAGGACATTTTTTCAATGAAGATGGCTTTGAATGCTAAGAGCAAATTCGAAGACGTTTTGAGATGTGCATTTTGCGTAAATTTCAAAGTTTTTTCCAGTATAACTTGCCCTTTTAGGCTCTGGCGAAGAGGAAGACAAACACGTACGTAGGATCCGTTTTGTGGTTTTGTCAATTACTTTTGCAGTTGTTTCTTGCGGTTGTATTATCTTTCTGGAAAGAGTTTTGAAATGCATAAAAACTACGCAGTTTGAGAGCTAGTATTCGTGATTCCTTGCTTCTGATTTTCGCAGTCCGTTATCCAGGCCAATTAAGTTCAAGCTTTTCATCAGTTACGAAGGTAAGACATCGTGTTATGTTATATCTTACGTTCGATGAAAACATTTTTCTTTTTATTATTGTTGAAACAGCAATAAAATAAAAGAATAAAACCGAAACGGATTTGTTGTGTATTAAACCGATATGTGTAGCTCATGACTTTTTTTAAGCGATTCCCTTGAATCAGCAGGGGCACCCAACGAGCCAAAGCAGCCAAAAGCTATAGAAAGGCATTTTTAAGTACCTTATGGTGTTTGAAGTCTGTTTAAAGTGATGTTTTGGTTAGCTAGAAAATTTTGATCTGTTCGGATTACCTAGCTGAAATGTTAATTGCCCGAAAATTGTAGGGAACAAAATCTTTCTTTGAGAAAATACTAGCTGAAATGAACTTTCTAGGGAACCTTTTTTT
>JAEMWC010000274.1:457500-477500 GCA_016490735.1 Pachyseris speciosa
TTGTATTTGCAGGTATCTTCAGTACAACAACTTGCAAAAACTGGCGCCCAAAATCTTCACCGACAACACAAAGCTATTCCGTTTGTAAGTAGAGGGTCTCCCTTTTTCCATGCTCTTTTCACGAGATTAATTATACAAAATCAAGCTCGTTAATCATGGCACTGTTTAAGTTTGTTTATGTTATTCATTGCAAAATATTTAAATTTTAGATATGATAAAAGAAATCTTCTTAATAGTTGCTTGCGGATATTGAAATTCCTCTTTTTTAAGTGGTACGTTGACAGAATGATAGATCGCGTGTTTTAACTTTCATTTGTCAAATATAACTCAGCTTATTCACCACCAGTAATCTCTGATAACTCCGTTGACTGCACAGGCGTTTGAACAACAACAAGTTAAAGCAGTTGAATAGCAGTCTGTTTCATGGCTTGAAGGATTTAGACGAGTTGTAAGTGAAGACATTAACTTCATATTAGAATAGCCACTTGCGTATTGTATACTTTACGAACGTTCAGAAATTTTACTTTCTAATTTTGAAGTAATTTTCAATCACGATCTTTTAGAGGGAGAAATCCTACTTCATATGATATTTTCATCCAATTTTGAGGGCATCTATGGTATTTATTCCTGCTGCTTTGACCAAGGAAATTCAGTGTCAATCATTTTCAGATTCGTATACTAATATTAATAATCAACAAATTAAAAGTAGAACTGCAGCGATATCAAAAAAGCTAATTCGGCACCAGTATCCTTCTTCAGATGGCTGCATGTGACAAACATAAAGTAATTTAAAGGGAACCAAGTTTATTGCTTTCGCGAACTATAGAACTGGTTGTTCTAACAGTTCGAAGATAACATTGAACAAAATACCCTCTACTATTGTAACAGTCACTTTTTACCTTTCCATGGATGTTTGTTGCGACTCAAGGCTTCATTTTACCATGTTTGCGACAATCTTTATAATTGTGATGCCTGTGATGTGGAGGCAACATATTCACGAGTACCGGTCAACATGCTCTAGACGCAAACAAATATTACGTTTGAACCTCCCGTGAGCGATCAATTAAAACTTCCCCCATGCATCGTTGCCTAAAGATTGATGCTACACTGTTTTGTGAGTAATCACTGCTTGCCAAAACGTATTAACTGGTATTAAAAATACAAAGCTAGGTTTAAATGAAATTATGGTGGTATGTTTCGTCTAATTTAGGTGGCTACATGACAACAATATCAAGGCGTTGCGGCCTGACCTTTTTTCAGACCTCCAGAATTTGGACGAACTGTAAGTATATCGAAATGAGGCGCTTTATTTAAAGCAATGGTGCTAAAATACCGGCTTATCTTCTACTTTCGATCATTAACTGGCTCAGAAATGTCATTTTTGCTGAAAGATAACTGCATGGTTTGAGCTGCATACATAACATGATAAAGCCAGCTTCTTCAACAACGTTAGACACAATCCCGAAAAAGTACTTGCGTAACCAATACATGAAGTTTAACATTGTACAACATTGTGAATTTTACTTGTACTTTTATTGGCCATCGCAGAGGCAGAGACAGAGGCAAAGAATCGCAAACGTCGCTTCTGAAGATGTTGAATAGCATGTAACGTGAGAAACCAAAACACAAACCCGCTTTTTCAACGAAAAAAAAATCATCGAGTTCACCCTCTGCAGCTCTACTGGTCCGCAAATGATCCCGGACCGCAAATGATCCCGAGCAAAAAATAAGGAATGGCATGGATTGATATAAAAATGACGCACAAAAAACACGTTTTTCATTTTATAAGAATTATTCCATACTTCCTGGTTTTTTTTTTTTTTTTCGTTTTTAGTGGAAAATCTGTGATCTTGCGTGACGTTCTGTCTGTTTGTTCATTTCAGGACGCCGGCTGCATAGTACAGTAATTGCTTTTGCAAAGACACTTGTTGTGATCGTGGACTGCGAGTTTCGCTTCATGTTTTCTGTTTCATAGCCAGAAATCCCATACAACATGGCTTCCAAAATGGCCCCAAGCATGCACAGAGCACGCACATACGGATTTAATATGGCGGCGAAATATAAAGAAAATGAGGGGAAAATAATATTGTTTTGCATCTTGTGGCGTAGCCGCACAAAACTCAGTATTTCACATGATTTTAGTAGATAGAGTCAAGTTCAAACCATGTTCTAATAGAGCAAGATATGAGAAAAAAATAGTTCTAAATGGTGCGTTTTTCTTCGAAATAATCTCATAAACTAGCCACACTTTTCTCTCAATGTTCCTTTAAATAGGTCTTACCTTCATGGTTTCCTTAGTCAGCTTTGACAAAACAACTGCACAAAATTAGTTCCCCGCGGTCTTATTTAAAGGATAAGATATAAAACTCGCAAAAATAATATTCTTGGCTCTGACAACTTTCTTTGAAATGGTGCGTCTTACATGTAAATAGTGGCATTTTCCAGAAATGCGAGACGAGCCAAGATGAAGCCATTACGGAGGAAAAATGCATCTTCGAGAGGTTTGCTTTCATTCCACTACGGTCGCCATATTGTTTTAACGTGCTTTCAGTGGTCAGTTGTATTCCCAATAACAAGTGAGGTACTTGATATGTGATGAACAGGCTGAATCTCGATAAATAGCGGGAACCTCGAAGTAATTATCGAAGGAAGTACAGGAAAATATTCAGATATCCCAAGTCTGATGTAACACCAATTAAATCATTTCAAACTTGGTAAATTGATTATGTGGATACATTTCGATCAATAATCCTTAAAATTAGCGAAGCTAAGAGCATGTAAATAACAATAAAAGCCTTCATTTGTCCGCCCGCCATGTTGAATATCAAAATATACGCGCCCGCCGTTCAATCTGCTGACTGTCTTGAATTTCTGGCCATGTATTGTGTTGTACATCCCAGGACGTTCGAGAACATGCTAAATCAGATTTCATTTCTGTCGGGTATATGATCAACGCTTCGGTGCACATGCCCGATTTCAGTGAAAATCGAGCATGTATAAAATAGCCTGGAAAATGGCTTCGCAGTGGAATTTTAAAGGAGCGAAAAGAAGGATCGTGGCGAAAAAAATCGGTGAGCGAAGCGAGCCGCCAGTCCCCCGCTCGGCTCGCTTCGCTCGCCGATTTTTTTTTGGCCACGTTCCTCCTTTTCGCTCCTAAACCCCACTGCGGAGCCTGGTCCCTGGCTAGTATAACTCAATTGTATAATCACAAATACAACGGAGAATTAAAATACACACGTACCCGTAAAGAAATAACTGAAAAATTCCGCAGTTGATTTCGTTATCTTTTGAAATAAAAGTCTTTTGTTCACTGAGCACTCTCATTTAAATTTGTACCCAGAATACCAGAAGTGTTTCCTTGTCACATTCATGGGATCAGCCGACTGGCCTGTGGCAGGCGATAAACGCGGTGATGTGGTTGAAATCGGAGCAGGGGTCAAAGATCATCCGAAACTTGTCACAGTCTTGTGAGCTGTGACTCTCACGCGTTCGGAAAATATGGCTTAACTGTCTTGTTCTTTTAAAACATAAAAAAATATATTAAAATCTCCTGTACTCAGAGCGCAATTAAAAGACTTAAAAAAGTGGAATATTTCGTTCGGATCAACCGAACTTCGTCAGCCACTGACGAAGTGGCTGACGAAGTTTGGTTGATCCGAACGAAATATTCCACTTTTTTAAGTCTTTTATTTGCTCTCTGAGTACAGGAAAACTTTTTATATTTTTGTATGTTTTAAAATCGTGATTCCGGAGCAGGAAAACAATATTTTTGTTCTTTCTTGTTCTTATTTCATTGGTATCATTTGTGAACGTTCTTGGAGTTACTAAAGATAAGAACATACACAAAGATCTCTAAAGACGGAAGGAAAAACGAGATAGGTTTGGATCCTGGTGTGATAACACTGATTGACTGCTTCACATCAGTTGCACAAATTGTGTGACCACGTTTACCTTTTTAAAATTAATCAGATGATGATAGTTGTGAGCCATGATTTAAGGCTTTGATTAAAGTAATCGTAACTCATGCCAATTCCCTATCCATACCATTTCACCATCCATGACATTCCTTACTTTTTGTTCGGGATCATTTGCGGTCCAACATGGTGCAATACGGGGATCATTTGCGGTCCAATTTGGGGATCATTTGCGGTCCGGAATCATTTGCGGTCCTGGGATCATTTGCGGACCCGTACAGTACTTTGGTTCTTTCTGTTCTTCTGTTTAGAATTTAGGTTCAGAGAAGTCGTCAATATGTGGTAACATCATGTGAACTTTTGTTCTTACAAAAATTTGAATTGACGTCACCTGTTATCTATCTCTGAACAGAAACACAGCAACGTGAAATCTATTTGTTAGAGAGTTTTCTTAAAGCAGATCTTGCCAAGAGGTGCTTGCAAATGTTCTCCTTCTGACAAAGCCCGAAAGATCGAATTCTCTTTTCAGAATTCAGTACTATGTTGTCGAGAACAAATTAAAATTGAAAAAACATGTATGGAGCTGTACCTATATATAACAATATGCGAGAAGTTGCTCAGATTCTTCACCCACTCTGTTTGGCCGCAAACAATTAACTGAAAAAGCTATGGCCTGTTTGTGCTTTTTGCCGGATGCTTACGTGCATTTATTTTGTGAATCAACAGGGATCTGTCTCACAACGCCATAAAACGTTTACCGCGTGGGATTTTTGGCAACCTTACCAACTTGACACAGCTGTAAGGGAAACCTATCACAGAGATGTAAAAACAAACAAACGATAAAATTTCTTCAGTACAAGTTTCTCAATTAAGTCCCCCTTTGATTGGGTTGATAAACAATTCTTCGTTATTTTGTTAGCTGAAGACCTCTGACTAACTTCAGTGAGTGACAACCATAATATAAAAGAACTAGCTATTCAGGTGGCTGATCCACGCGAATAACTACTTTGGAAAAAAAGATAGACCTTTAAGCCCGGGTTAAAGGCCGCACTTCACATGAGCCGAACTTATTACAGTTTAGGGCGACCAAAATTAGTTAACTAGATCGCGAAAATAAACAGATCGAGACTGACTTATAAATTAACATGATTATGCATTTGGTTCGGCTCATGTGAAGATCGGCATTAGACCCAAAGTTTATCTTCAGGCGTTATTCACGTCTGGCCAACAGTGAAGAACGGCTCAGCCGATCCAAATAAAATCAGTCGGACTTAACTGGGTCAGACGCCGTACTTCACATGAACTTAATGGGCTGAGTTAAGTTCGGCTCATGTAAATAAGTACGGCGTTTAACCCGCGCCTAACTGTTGATACCACTGTGCACATCTTGAAAGATAACTTTAAGTCCAAATTTAGCGTGTTACGTTTCTAATTTTTATTTTTACTTTTCATTATAAGGTGGATGGCTGATAACCAACTTCAGCAGCTCCCTCATGACGTCTTCTGGAATATGACCAAGCTGAAAATACTGTAAGCATCGTTTATGATTACATTATTATGAACTGGGAGAACTAGTTCGTTCCCCAGTTTGTCTGTTCTTTGCTTTGTTAGTTCCTTAGTTTGTTAGGTCTTTCTTTCCTAAAGAAAAACTGAGTACATGTTTCGATCATCACGTGATTATGAGTTGTGATTAATGAGACTTTATTACCTGTTGTGATAAATTGAGGGTCGGCATTTTGATTAACGTCCCAACTAGCTCTTGACTGAAGTGAATGTTAAGGCAGTGTAAATTGCACTCGGTTGCTGGGTGATTAAAATGAAATGTATAGAGAGTGGAAGCAAGGCGTTTATATTTTTTGTAATGATGAAATAATGAATTGAAGGGTGAATATAGTTTACGCAGGCGTGAGTAGACCATTAAGTACTCTACGCCACAAGATAAGCATCCAATAGAATGTTATGTGTTTTGTTGGTATCAAACGTGAATGCAAACCATAGGAAGGGATCATGTTCACACTCTCTTGTCTATTTTATGGTACCAGAAACTCGTCCGAAATGCTGTAGATCTGCAAATAGTCCAATAGTCAGACTCAGAGTGCGTTTTTTTTTTTTGTTTTGTTTTTTTTTGGGGGGGGGGGGGGGCGTGGGTGATCCAGATCTGGATCAATGATCCAAGATCATTCGGATCATGGCGCATAAAAGAAAATGACAAATCCTTCCCCAGAGTGGATTCCTCGGTTCCTTTCATATGCCATGATCTGAGTGATCTTGGATCATTGATCCTGATCTGGATCATAAAAAAACGCACCCTCAGAGTCTATTACATAAACGAAACATGGAATTATTATTTTAGTTAAGCCTGAGAAAAAGAAGAGTACTTGTTAGTTTTCACATAGCATGGCAGATGCCATTTCTGATTGCCGTCCCTGGCTGTTTTGGGTGGATAAAGGGTTGCATTTCAATACATGTAGTGAGAATCGGAAAAAATAATTGGCAGCCGCCTTAAATTGGCGTTTAGATAAACTGACTGTTAACTACTGATTTTTTCATTGATCACTTAAATTTAATTCCACCAGGAAGCTACTAATTACGTTAATAATGTAGGCATCATTGAAAAAGCTGTTAGTTTTATTTGTGCATAAATTCAAGTTCTTGTATTGCCCAGCATCATGGTCACCAACTTACCCTCTAAATTTTGACGTGTGTCTTACAATACGTCAGGAAATTGGAACACAACAAGATAAAAAGGCTTCATCGTAATCAGTTCAAAGGACTGGAAGATTTGTACGACTTGTAAGTAATGCCTTCTATACTTATACTTGACGCTCTCAGGCATCAGGCTTCTGAGTTTCAATGGACATCGAGAAAAGCATTATAGTATTATTTTTAAGTTCGCAAAATAAATTAAACGTATTATTAATTATAAAAGAAATCTCAAGTCAATGATAGGTGAGGAATAGCATGTGGAAGTATGATCTAACTGCTTGATCCATGAGAAACTCTACGCGGGGAAAAAGCCTCAGTCTAAGGCAAACCATGAAGGTTCTAGAATATTGCATGCTGTTCCCATTACTCACTTCTGAAAGATTACAAAACCCAAAGCGTGCTCTCTTACAATTTTTATACTGGGAGCAAATTAGCAAAAATAATCATTGCATTTTATGCATGAAACCTTGATATTAGAGCTGATATATGCAAGACTTTGCATGACCACCTTCTCCCCTAAGAAAAAATAGAGATGTTATGAATGAAATGAGGGTACCAAATTGGAAAATGTTTATGGTGCTCATACACTGTCTTACAACTGTTTCGTGAAATGATAGCTCTTAAATATGTTCTTCAATAAGATGGAGCGCCAAGTATACCTCCTTGGTTGAGGTTTCTACTTTCTTTCTTTCTTTCTTTCTTTCTTTCTTTCTTTCTTTATTTATTGTTTGTTTGTTGTTGATGAAAGGTATCTGTCAGAGAACCGGATTCAGGAATTACCCAAACGGATTTTTAAAGGATTAAGGAGCCTTTTATCGCTGTGAGTTCAAATGTGTTATGTCTTACCTAAGGCCCCATTTCTATGGAGAAAAGTTGTCCCGGGTAAGAGGGTCACCCTTTAGCCGAGTCAACTTTAGCAAGTGTTTATGTAAAAAAAAATTGACCACTTTGCTCGAGCCAAGAGCTGGCTGTTTGTCTTTCCCAATGACAATGGTGCTCGAGCATGCTCTGATTGTCTCGCCTTGACCGAGTTGGCCTGGCTGGGCGAGCAAAAGCGTTTATATGGAGAAAAGTTGGTTCGGCTAGGAGGGTGACCCAGCTAGGCAGGTCACCCTTCTAGCCGAGCCAACTTCTTGTTTCTCATGTAAACTGTTCGCCATGTTTTTTAAGGACATGTAGGAAACGTTGGCTCGCCCAGAGTAGCTCGGTTAGGTGGGTGACCCTTCTACCCGGGACAACTTTTCTTCATATAAACGGGGCCTTAGTAAGGGCCTGTTCACATGGAGGGGGGGGGGGGGGGGGAACCCTGGGTAGGTGAGGTACCCCACCTAGCCATGGTCAAAAAAAGATGGCTTTCACATGCAACCCCGGGGCACTGGGGGAGTTTTAAAATGCTATCCCGTGCCCGCTAAGTACTTATATTAACAAAGAATTCAGAGACAATTGCCCGGATGAACATCACCCTACCCCACCTCCAGCATCCACATGGAGAAAACTCATCCCAGCTCTGCGGGTTACCCACCCTGGCTGACTGAGCAACCCGCCTCAGTGAGGTACCCCACATCACATGTGAACGCGATTGAAAAATAAAGAGAGATTGTATGGAGAAATTGGTAAACCCACCGAGGCGGGGGAACTCACCTTCCTGAGGTCCCCCACCTCCATGTGAACAGGCCCTAACTCGGGTGTTTAAAAGGAAAGGACGGTTGTTCACGAGAATAAACTACATTTGACCTGAATTTGAAAGTTAACTAAACTATACTGGTATAATTCTTCTTTAATTTTAATATATGTATTTAGCCAAGCCTGAAAGCGGAGCTCCAAAATTATTATCATTCCTTTTTACTGGCAGTTATCTATAATCTGCTTATCATATCACCTATCCAGCCTCACTGACGCAATGCTGTAGAAAATAGTGTGGAAAAGTGGATTTGCACCTTCCGGTCCGGATCTGCTTCTGGATCAGATTTCGACCCTCCCCCCGCCCCCAGTCCAGATCTGCTAGCAGATATGAACCCCCTTTCATGAATTTGCCCCCCCCCCATCCCCCACCCCCCTCTCCGAAAACAAGCATTCTGTTGAGAAAGGTAATAGAATTCCTTTGAAAATTGAACGCAAACAATCTTTCCTAACAATTTAGAGCAATTCCTAATGACAGATATGGTTCCCTGTTCAAATGCTGGCTACTTAGTAATGGTTTAGGGCCACTAGATATTAGTGGAGAATTCTGGTGATTTCTTCTTTGAATTACTATCACATCAGTTATATAGTGATTCAGATCATCACTTGACAATTAATGCAATTTCCTCCCATGAGACAATCAGAAATTGTGTATCCTCTGGACAGTGGGAGCACCCCTCCCCCCAAAAAAAATAATTAAAATAATAATTATTATTATTTCAAATTTTTGGGGGTTGGAGGGGAGGGACGGGGGGTGCATCCCAGTGTGCAAAGGATACACAATTTCTGATTGTCCCATTAAAGAAAGATAACATTAATGGAAATCAATAATAAAAAAGAATATTTAGATATGAATTAAGGCCAAACTATTTCTTTTGACATTTACCTCTTGACCTTAATAACACGGAAGAAAAGTACTAGAAACAAGTGTAGCTATCTTAACTTGATCTTTTTTTTTTGCAAGAAAGGTAACGAGTAGTCTCACTTTACTCCACGTACATTTGAAATTACACAACACTTTATCAAACATCAGAAATCCCATTAAACATTAGTTATTTCACCCAGAGTAAACTAAGTTAATTCATCCAGAGTAAACAAAGAAAGCCAGAGTTTACTAATATACAGTTAAGAAAAATAATGATAATGGACCGTGCTGTCTGTCTGAAATAACCTAATAGGGTTAAAATACCAGGTGGCCTGTGTACAAACCAATGAATAAAAATTGAGGTTGGCAACACACAGATACACAAACAAAATACTAAAACACCAGGCCCCAGTTGTTCAAAGGGTGAATAACTCTACCCAGTGGATAAGTCGCTATCCAGTGGTTAAAATGTATCACATGCAATAAATTTTATCCACTGGACAGCAATTTATCTGGTGGATAAAGTTATCCTCTCTTTGAACAACTGGGGACAGTATGATAATAAAATAATAATAACAGTACAAAGCAGTCTGGTTGTTTCCACCACCCCCCCCCCCCCAAAAAAAAAAGAAAGAAAGAAAGAAAGAAAAACAAGCAAGGCTACAGATACCGCTAGACAGTACAGAACTATCCTCACCTATTTTCAATCAAGACATTAAGGAAAGCATTTTACATTGCCATCTATCACATTGTGACAAATACGTTTATTTCAAGGTACACACAAAATACAAAGACTATCTACATCAAATTAAAAAGATGTAGGAGTTCAGGGATTTTCCCTAGAGTAAAAACTTCCAGAACCATATGAAAATTCCACAGGTCTTTGAAAACGAACATTCAATTAGCCATAATTGGTCCTGAAGTTTGGAAGGTAATTCAACCATGTTTTGTGTCAGGCCCAAGGGTTGAAGAGTTGACTCATATGTATGACCCCAAGCAGTTATCCCATATGTCAAATGGATATATTATGGGATACATTAAATTTATAAGGATCTAATCCCAATACTTTGTCTAATTGTTTTTGTTTTCAATACAATACCCACGAGTGAAAAATAAGTGAAAATGAATATATGAAAATGGGTATATTACAACCAACAAAATGACCAGCTCCCAGTTGGCTTGTTAGCTGTTGGTAGAGCACCGCACCAGTATCGCAGAGGATGTGGGTTTGAATCCCATGGACGCCTGAATTTTTATCAGGTTATATTTTCACTACTGCTTAAGTAGTGTTCATAACTACAATGATCACTCACACATTCATTCTTTAATCCGCAGTTAAAATGTTTATATTCATTATCACATATTCATCAGTCATGGGTATATTATCAACCAACAAAATGAACAGCTCCCAGTTAGCTTGTTAGCTTAGTTGGTGCACTGCTCCGGTATCGCAGAGGTCATGGGTTTGAATCCCATGCAAGTCTGAATTTGTGTTCAGGCCTTATTTGTAGCACTACTTCAGTAGTGTTCATAACTGCGATGTTCATTCACATATCCAGTATGGATTAAATAATATACCCAGTTCCTTGAAGTTGAGGTCTTACCAGTGAGAGTGAATATTTAATGCTCACTCTCCTTTAATTGTGGTTACTGCAGTTAAGCAGTAGCCTCTATGTCACCACGTTGTTTGTCCAAGTGACTTAAAGCCTGTGGTGGCAGCATATGCACGCAAGCATGCATTTAGTAGCCACACAGTACCTATTTCAAGTCAAGTCAAGTCAAGTCATCTTTATTATTGTTTTGGGTACCAATTTTGCTGAACAACCATGTTATTCTTCAATAAATTTTCAGCTGCAACACTTTTGAAACATCCTCTAGCGATAACAACCCGTGTTACATGTAGATTTTAAGAGAGATGAATCGCAATTGCTGAAACATCACAGCTGGTTTAAGTCGTTGAACAAATTAACCACTGCCTAGCAAGCACTACTAGTACCTTATATTACTCTTCCTGGACTTCTGTTGATTTGGCTTACTAGAGATTTTCCAATTTGGAAATACAATAAGATATTGGTTGCTGAGATATTACTTGAAGTAATAATGTACACGCAAGAAAACTTTAAATGCATGAATAGCTATCAGACACTACTCGTTCAAGAACTCTCATAGAAAAGTCAGGATAAAACCCACAGCTGAGTTGAATACCTAGCCAAAGTTTTTTAACAACATATTATTCATTATAGTCACCATCCAGAAGGAACAACATATTACTTGCAGTAAATTTTATCCATTACATATTGTCTTATTCATTGTTTAAAACTGACCACTCTTTGAACATGTGAGGTCTCATCTTTAAATAAACTACCATTGTAATCCTTGAGTTGATTTCATTTGTTTTTTCACAATTCCAAACTTATCTTTCCTGCAACACTAACCTCCATTACAATCAGTAGACGATCTTCTAAATGGTCACTGCCATTAACTTCCGGGACCGGTTGCTGTATTTCAAACGACTTGCTTGCAACTAAAAGCAGGAGATTTTCTAATACAGGATTCTCTCCTGCAAACTGTTCGTCCTATAAAAATAAATGGTTTGTAGTATGAACTTTTTTTATATTAAATGCTCAATGTAATTTGACCATATAGCTGCCACTTCGAATCTTTTTTAGGAAGGATTCATACGTTCAGATACAGGTATTGGATATTTAAGCACACTACTGAAAATAGGCTTTGTACAAAAACTACATAGATTCAATTACCAGCATTTAAAATTGCATACTTGAAAAGTACCAAACAACATTTTTAAATACAAAATTTATGCATGTTAGAAAGTAGTGCATGTGTATGTTGTAGGTCAACATGAAATTCAGGTTAAAATGAAATTCACGGCTCATGAATAATTAGGGTCAGAAGAGGATTTCACTTTGATCAACAGTGTTACATGAAGTAGTATTTAGAGTCTTCCCAGGATTCTAGGAGTGCATTAAAAGCACATGGCTCGTTGAAGTTGTGCTTGTTTCGTTTAGTAACAAAACCTTTTATCGTCAATCCCAAACATGGTGTCAGAAGTCAAAAGCCTTGGAAACGTGTTCATTTACAGTAGACGATTTTGAAGATAGCCATTTTTCAGTTGCAAGCAAGCCCTTGTTGCTTTATCAAGTGTTACCAGACAGCTGCCATATTGGATTTTTACTGCTTTCGAAAGCATCAGAACTGTGAGTACAAAGCATTTCAAGTTTTACCATGCCATTTTACAATATACCGCCGCAACAGCCTATGAATGTAAAGGATGATGTGTCTACAAATTGGAAACTGTTAAGACAATCATGGCAATATTATATCACTGCAACCGAGTTGAACAGGAAACCGAAGGCAGTTCAGGCTGGGGCATAATGTTCTGACTGTGTTAAATTTATGAACAGTCTCACTACCCTTACTGAAGATGATAAAAGTGACCCGGAGAAGATTTTGTCTGCCTTAGGCGACCATTTCATGCCTCAAAAACATTTGTTGTTTGAACGAGTCAAGTTTGGAGTGGCAAATCAAACTGAGCATGAAAAAATTGATCAATGTGTTGTCTGGTTGCGTCATTTAGCAGAATCTTGTGAATTTGAAGGTCTTTCTGAGAGTTTAATTCGTGACAGATTAGTTATTGGCACTCGAGATTCATCCACTTGTGACCACCTACCCAGGGAGCGGCCAGTTCCGGGGTTGACGAGATGCATAGAAGCTCTTAGAGCAAGCGAGTTATCAAGAGTTCACAAAGAACATTTGAAAGAAACAGAAGCTGATTCTTCACATACAGCTCATGCAGCTAGCAAGCACCATTTTGCTAAGGACAAGCACAATTCTGCAAAGGACAAACACAGTCGTAGTCATGTAACCAAACCAAGACAAGCAAGTCCTGAGAAAGAAAATGTCAGTGTTCTATGCAAATTTTGTGGCACAAATCATCCTTATGATAGAGCCAAATGGCCAGCGTCAGGCAAGACCTGTCACAAATGTGGTAAACAAAGCCATTTTGCTGCAAAGTGTCAAGGACATAAAAATCCTTCCAGCTCAACAGCTAAGAAAGTACACTACACTAGTGGTACACAAGGACTCCAAGGAGAAGACAATGAATCAGACGATTCAATTTTCACTGTATAGCGAATTGGAGTTGTTAGCAGTAACACAGGCAGATCCCCTTTCATGGTCCCTCTCGCTTTTCACACAGATTACACTCCCACAGTTACAGCTCAGCTTGATACAGAGACAACATGCAGCGCAATGTCCAAAACAGATTTGTTGACCATAATGCAAAGTGGTGAAGTCCATCTGGACCTCCCTGGTGGGAAGATAAAGTTGTATGAAGGTCGAGTGGTTGAACCACTGGGATCTTATACTTTCACAGTAAGTCTTAATAATGGTCCACAATGCAAAGTACCATTTGACATCTTAGAAAGTGCACCGTGGCCCATCATAGATGGCAGCACCTGTGTCAAACAAGGATGGATTTCTTTAGGAACAAACCACTGTATTCATGCACTGAACTGCGAGCAGTATGAACCGCGCTCAATTGATGACCTTTTGAAGGATTATGATGATGTATTCAGTGGTTTGGATTGTCTACCAGGTGAATACCACATTGAAGTTGATCCAAGTGTCAAACTTGTACAGCATGCTCCAAGACGAGTACCAGTTCCACTCAAAGCAAAGCTCAAAGAAAAGATTGATGAAATGGAACAGCAAGGTATCATCGTCAAAGAAAATGAGCCAACACAATGGATTAGCGGCCTTGTAGCAGTGCAGAAACCGGGAAAGTTACGCGTGTGCATTGATCCACGGGATTTGAACAGGGCCATCAGGAGGCCTAAATACCAGATACCTACAGTGGATGAAGTATAGCCTAAGCTAGCTAATGCTAAAGTTTTCACAGTCCTGGATGCAAAGGATGGCTTCTACCAAATTAAGGTCGATGAAGAGAGATCCCTGTTAACAACGTTCTGGACCCCATTTGGTCGATATCGTTACCTCCGGATGCCACAAGGTATCAGCAGTGCTCCTGAGGAATATCAGCGTCGTCAGAATGAAGCTCTTGTAGGCCTGAAGGGTGTAGACGTGATTGCAAATGACATCCTGTGTTACGGCAGTGGAGCGACTACAGAAGAAGCTTTAGCAGATCATGATCGCAACTTACTGAACTTGCTGAAGCGTGCACTTAGTGTGAATTTGAAGCGGAACAAGAAGAAGTTAAGCTTGAGCTCAGACCAAGTTACCTACATGGGTCAGCTGTTTACTTCTGAAGGACTGAGGCCCGACCCAATGAAAGTACAAGCTATTGCAAGTATGCCACGACCTGATGACAAGAAGGCAGTCCAGCGTTTGTTAGGATGTGTGAACTATCTATCCAGATTCATGCCAAAGCTTTCCGAAGTATCTGAACCCCTTCGAAAGTTAACCGAGAAAGATACTGTCTTTATATGGGAAAGCCAACAAGAAGAAGCATTCCAATCCATCAAGAACATGATCAGTTCTGTACCTGTGCTCAAATATGATGATGTATCCTGTGAAACTACTATCCAGTGTGAGGCCTTGGAGTCCGGGTTAGGAGCGACATTGCTTCAGAACGGGCAACCAGTAGCCTTTGCATCAAGATCCTTGTCAGCTGCAGAGCGTGGTTACGCTCAAATTGAAAAAGAATGTCTTGCCATTGTATTTGCTTGCAGTCGTTTCAATTGTTACCTGCACGGAAGCGAATTAACAATGGTGGAGACTGACCACAAACCACTGGTTCCCATATTTCAGAAGTCTCTTCATTCCGCACCCAAACGGTTGCAGAGAATGCTCTTACGATTACAGAGATACAATCTTCAGGTGAAATATCTTCCAGGATCTCAGATGTACATCGCAGACATGCTGAGCACAGCTTATCTCCAAACAGATCACGCCCAAGATGGAAACGTCCCAGAGTACCAAATCTTCCAGGTCAAGGAAGAACAGCAGCTGTTCCAAGGGATTGCTGACATCAACCAACTTGATTACGTGCGTCTATTGGAGGGTACTCATCAGCAAATTAAGCACTGCACCCTAGCAGATGCCACATTGCAAAGTCTTATCAATACAGTCACAACAGGGTGGCCAGCTTCAAAAGAAGGCGTTCCTATTTGCATTCGCGAGTATTGGAACTATAAGGAAGAATTAACGGCTCAAGATGGAGTTCTTTACAAAGGAATGAAAGTGATTATCCCCTCTTCTATGAGATCTCAGATGATTGCCAGAGTTCATTCCAGCCATCTTGGTCCTAATGCGTGTGTTCGTCGAGCACGTGATGTGTTATTTTGGCCAGGCATGGCAGGTCAAATCAAAGAATCAAATTCAGAATTGTGAAGTTTGTAATGACTTTCTTGCTAGACAACAGAAGGAGCCACTGATGACACACAAGCTTCCAGATTTACCATGGTCAAAAGTCGCTCAAGACATCTTTGTGCTTGGCAACGAACAGTATTTAGTGACTGTTGACTACTATAGTGACTATTTTGAATTAGATCTCTTAGAAGACACAAATACTGAAATAGTGATCAGGGAAACAAAAAGTCATTTTGCAATACACGGCATTGCTGACGTGGTCACAGACAACGGTCCTCAGTATTCCAGTTCAAAATTTGCCAATTTTGCTCAGGAATGGGAATCTCAGCACACAACTTCCTCACCATTGCACAGTCAAAGTAACGAAAAAGCTGAGTCAGCAGTTAACATAGCGAAGACCTTTGTGAAGAAGGCAAAGCGTGACAACAAAGATGTGTATGATTGTAATATTATCACCCTCCTTACCGCATATAACTCCTGTTTTTGTTGTTTTAATCTTCGGAAGGGATTTTTGCTCGGACTAGAAAGTCTTTGAGCGATTTGTCCTTCCGGTAAGCGACAATAGGGGTGTTAGAAAATATTTGAGCGAGTTTAGGGTTGTCTGAAATGAGGTGCCAGTGTTTCATAAGAATCTTTTTAAGATTCGGTGAAGCCGGGTTGTATGTAGTAACTAGTGGCAAAATTTCGTTTTCGTTTTTAAAGCCTCTTTCCTTGATGAGAAATTAACTTCAGCCATTATCGTTGTGATTATCTCTAGAGGATAGCCTCGGTCGAGTAATCGGCATTGAAAATCCCGTTTGAGTGACTCGAAATTTTCTTTGACTGAGTTTGTTCTCAAAAGACGCAATGTCTCTCCTTTAATAAATCCCTTCTTGACACTGAGAGGGTGACATGAGGAGAAATGCGTATATTGGAAAGTTTCTGTGGGCTTAAAATGTCTTTGGACATCAAGTAGATTGCCGTTAACGAAACGTGAGCCTTTGAAAACTTCAGTATCAAGGAAAACAATACGTTCAGGCGACAATTCGCAAGTAAACTTGATTGTTGAGTGGAAGTTATTTGCGAATTCAACAAAATTGTTGATTTCCTTTTCGCTTATGGTCCACATCGACAAAAATGTCGTCTATGAAACGTTTCCAGAGAACAGGTTTGTTGGGGCTTGTTGCTAGTAGCTGTTTTTCGACATGAGCCATGAAAATAACTGCGAAAGCTACTGCCATTTTAGTCCCCATTGCTATACCGTGGGTCTGCAGATAATGTTTGCCATTAAATTGGAAAGAATTTTCTTTTAGGATCAGTCTCATGAGTTCCCCAAGAATAAGTGTGGGGATAGGGGGGTTAGACCGATAATGTTCTTCGTAGTATGGGCAAATGATTTGTATCCCTCCTTCTTGCGGGATGTTTGTATAGAGTGAGCAGACATCGAGTGTAGCAAGGATCGCGTTGTCTGGAATGGGTGTGTTTTCAATGAAGTTGATAAAATGTGTAGTGTCTTTGATGTAGGACTCTTTTTTTTTTACGATAGGTTGTAAAAGCGAGTCAACAAAACTAGATATAAGTTCTATAGGGCCACCGCTGCCGGAAACGATAGGTCTGCCGACTGGCACAGGCTTGTGTATTTTAGCCAGCGTTTAAAATTCCGGTATTCTAGGTGGATCTTGGCCTTGATTTAACCATTTGTAGGTCGTTGCGTCAATGTGTCCATTCTTGAACAGAGTGTTGACGAAATTTTTCACTTTAGTCGCAGTTGAGGATACCATAGGTTGTATGAGGGAGGTGTAAAATTTCTGATCGGGAACTTGTTCTTTTCCCTCTTTAATTTTATCAAGGGTATCCATAACTACTGTAGTGCTCCCTTTGTCGGCTCGTTTAAGATTAACTCGCTTATTAGCACGGAGCGTATTGAGCGCTTGTCTTTGCTTTGCTGTGAGATTATCCTCCGTATCGTGGAAGACTATTGAAGCAATCTCAAATTTAGTGCGTTCCAAGTAGCTCTCTAGTGCCACTGAAGGTTGTGGTGGCGGTTGCCATGTAGATTTGACATGGAACGGATGAGGTTTGCTTGTTGAGTTGGCAAAGTGGTGTCTTAAGCGCAGAGTGCGAGCAAAATTGTTGAAGTCTTTAATGAGACTTTTTGTAGAGGCCGGTTGCGGGGGATTGGGAATAAATTTGAGGCCTTTTGAAAGCAAAGCTTTATCGGTGTCAGTAAGATCAACGTTGGATAAGTTCTTAATATACTTACCATTGTTGCGTTTGTACTGAATAAATGGTTTTTGCGTTTGATTTGTCGCTTTTTACTTTTGCTAAAAGGTCGCGCGGGGGTGGCGTGTGTAGAGTCACTAAAATTGACACTTGGATACAATGCAACTCTTGTTTTATTTTCACGTTGAGAAAATACATTCATGAGAATTGTAAGTTCGTTTAGTTTTGCTTTGATGGAAAAGAGTTCGTTACTACGCGGCTTGGTTTGTCTGGCAGCTTTCTGTTTGGAGTTTGCCCTGGCAACTGATCTGCTGGTGGCTGAGTGGATTCTCCTTTCTGCTTGCTCACGTTTGGTTTGGTCAGGAAACAGGGTAGCGAGCTGTGTTTTGAGACATGAAATGGCCTCTGTATCTGTGCTGGCATTTTTCTCCTGCTGTTTTATCATGAGTTTAAGGAGGTCCTGCTCTGCAGTTTGGCAGATCGTTTGCATGGCAGCGGTAAATTCCTGGTCTGGTCTACAGTGAGGTCTGGGCTGGAACTGAAGACCAACTGGACAGGAGCGTTTGCTTGCGTGTTCTTTTAGGACTAGAACAGATTTCAGACATTTCGCGCGTCTGGTTTCCAAGGAAGCGATTCTGTTCCTCGGCTGGTTGAAACCCTCTGCGGTCCTGGGACGCTTAGGGGCTGGTGGTGGCTGGGAGGATGGGATGTGTTCCTCTTCCTCTGAGTCTGGTCTTGTCCGCTTAGCTGCGGACTGGATGGGAGAGATTGGCGGTGGTGCCTGGCTGTCTCTCATTTCTGCTAGTATGGCTACAACAGTGTCGTCGTTTGAAATGGCCATAGTAGAGTTCTGTACGGTGGCCGAGGACTGCCACTAAGTTTTGAGGTCCATTTTTGCTTTTTTTAAGCAAATAAATGTGAAACAAAATGAAAATAAAATTAAAATCAAATACAAATGCAATGCAATATAAAAGAAAATGCAAATAAAGTCAAAGTGAGATGCAATTAAATGTAAAACAAAAAGCAAAGTACAAATCAAAATCAAACTTGATTCAAATTGAAATTGAATACATTTTTAATTCGACGTTAAAGTAAATTAAAATTGAATACACTTTGAAAAGATAATGCAAAACAAAATTAGTGGCAGCGCTCAGCCATGCGAAAATTTACTTTTGTTTGAAAAATTATTTCACATGGCCGAGCGCTGCCACTACCATGATGCTTTGCGCGCTTCAATGCTTTGAGTACCGGAGCAACTACAGAACACAGGGCCAAATTTTGAGTGCTTGTCGGTGGCTCGCCGGCTGGACAGTCGCTTCAGAGCTGTAAGACCGAGGTAGATATACTAAAGAGTGGCTCGATAGCTCGCCGGCTCTTCAGAGGCTTGAGTGCTGAAGAACGAGGTAAATATGTTTTGGAGAGTGGCTTGGTGACTCGATGGTTCGGTAATGACTGGCAAGCCACCGAGCTGGGAGAAAAACCCTACAAAATTGGTCCTAGCCTGTATCTTGTATTGAAGCCGAATCGATAGTAGTCTCAGCTGCGCAGCCCAGTTTCCGTTGCGTGACATCTCAAAAACTAAAGCGATTAGCCAGCCACCGAGCCGCACTAAAGCGACTAGCGAGCTGGCGAGCTTTTAGTGGTCTTTAGTATATATCTTTATCTACCTCGTTCTTAAAGCACTAAAGCGACTAGCGACTCGAACGGGCGAACCACCGAGCCACTCTTTAGTGGTCTTTAGTCTATAGAACAAGGCGAGGTAGAAATACTAGAGTGGCTTGGTGGCTCGCCGGCTCGCATCATGCATCATGGTAGTGGCAGCGCTCGGCCATGTGAAATAATTTTTCAAACGAAAGTAAATTTTCGCATGGCTGAGCGCTGCCACTAATTTTGTTTTGCATTATCTTTTCAAAGTGTATTCAATTTTAATTTACTTTAACTTCGAATTAAAAATGTATTCAATTTCAATTTGAATCAAGTTTGATTTTGATTTGTACTTTGCTTTTTGTTTTACATTTAATTGCATCTCACTTTGACTTTATTTGCATTTTCTTTTATATTGCATTGCATTTGTATTTGATTTTAATTTTATTTTCATTTTGTTTCACATTTATTTGCTTAAAAAAAGCAAAAATGGACCTCAAAACTTAGTGGCAGTCCTCGGCCACCATAGTTCTGATAAGAACTGTCTCAGGATATATAGCAAGACCGGTTTCGGAAATCTGAGTGGTTTCCTTCGTCAGTTGCTTTTGGTGCTCAGGTGAGTGTGAGCCGGTTTGTGGCTT
>JAEMWC010000274.1:482500-485000 GCA_016490735.1 Pachyseris speciosa
TCCCATTTTCTGCGAGAAAGGCTTCAAATTCGTCTGAAACAAATTGAGGACCGTTGTCAGTTTTGAGTGTATAGGGCACTCCAAATCGAGAAAATATCGGTTTAAGGCTATCAATGATCTTGGCACTTGTAGTTGACTTCAGGATAACTACTTCAAAATATCGGCTATAATAATCGACCACAACAAGCAGATTCTCTACAGAAGGTAGAGGGCCCAATATATCTGCAGCGCAATCCTGCCACGGTCCGCTTGGTGGGAAGGCTCGTGCCATAGGTTCCGGGGCAGCATATTCACTGACAGCTTGGCAACCATGACAGCTCTTGCACAATTTCTCCGCATCGGCATCCATCTTGGGCCACCAAACCTTACTACGTAGCCTGCATTTCATTTTAACAATGCCCTGATGCCCTTCGTGGGCCAACTGCAAAACACGCTCTCTCAGCACCTTGGGAATTACCAGCCTGGAACCACGCAGCAGCAGCTGACCAAAGGTACACAATTCATTCTTCACTTGCAAGTAGGCAGGGACATTACACCTACTCCAGTCTCCCGTTCTCACACATTCCTTAATAAGGTTTAGTTCCAGATCACCAGCTGAAGCCTCCTCTATTTCAGTGGACATCAGGGAACAAGGGACACTGCTCTCAGCTACAGCATGGACATAGTCGTAATGTTCTCCATCATCACCACGGAACTTGCAATTCAGTCTGGACAAAGCATCTGCAATGTTGGTTCTGCCTGGTCTGTAGACAACCTTGAAGTCGTAAGCCTGGAAGCGAAGGACCCACCGTTCCACCCGGGCTGAAGGTTTTGACTTTGGTGAGTAAATGTACTCCAGCGGCTTGTGATCCGTTTCTAGCTCAAATTCTCTTCCAAAAACATACATGTTAAAGCGTTCACAAGCCCACACAAGAGCGAGGGCCTCTTTCTCAGTTTGGCTGTACCGCCTTTCTACATCTGTCAGCCGTCTTGAGGCATAAGCAATCACTCTCCACTCACTGCCCTGCAACTGAGTTAACACCGCTCCAAGACCCACAGGGGATGCATCTGCAACAATTCTTGTTCTGCCACCTACATTGAAGTAAGCCAGAGCATTTGCACTCGTGATCAGTTCCTTTAACTTCTCAAATGCAGCTTGCTGTTCTGGGTGCCACTTGAATTCTACATTCTTGTGAGTTAGTCTCTGGATCGGTTCCGCGACAGATGACAGGTCTGGAACAAACTTAGACACAAACTGAACCAGACCTAGAAAAGATCTTGCTTCGCTGGCATTCTATGGTGGGTCTGCATGTAGGATTGCTGCAATTTTCTCTTCACTGGGTTTCACACCATTCTGTGTTACCTCATGCCCAAAGAATGTCAACCTTGGTAGCCTGAACTCACACTTGCTTTCGTTCAACGTCAAACCAGCCGTCTTCAACCGGTCAAGGACAGCAAAAAGCCTCTCATCGTACTACTCAGCGTCCTTTCCATGGATCACCAGGTCATCTGCAATGTTGACCACACCATCACAGCCACGTAGTACATCCCGGATGATTTGTTGATATTTTTCAGGTGCTGAGGTCACTCCAAACATGAGTCGGGTGTATCTGTAAAGGCCGCGGTGGGTAACAAATGTTGTCACATGTCTGCTATCTTCTGCAAGAAGTATCTGGTGAAATCCCCACTTCAGATCCACTCGACTGAACACTGTACTGCCATTTAGGTCTTGGAGAACTTCTTCAACGGTCGGGATGGGCTGACGCTCTCTGATAATCGCCTGATTTGCACGTCTCATATCGACACAAACTCTAATGTCCCCATCAGGTTTGGGTACGACGACCAGTGGTGAAACCCAACCAGTTGGCCCTGCAGGTACCTCTTCTATTATCCCATTTACCAGTAATTCATCTAGCTTTCTCTCCACTTTCTCCCTTACAGCAAATGGGATCCTTCGTACAGGTTGTGCCACCGGCTTCACAGACTCGTCGATGTTCAGCTTCAACTCATAGCCCTTAAGGAGACCTACACCATTAAACAGTTCCTTGTATTTGTCCTTGATATCTTGCCCCATAGCCTCTGCTCCAACACTGTTCACAGCATGCATAGGTCCAATACGCAGCAGATGTAATTTCTCAGCTGTGTCTCGACAAAGGAGAGTTCTGCCATTTCCATCCAAGACCACGAAATCAGCTTCACAGGTGACATTTGTGTCCGCTGACGTGACATCCGCTGTAAATGTTCCTAGTGTTGGCAGTGGTCTGGTGTTTCCATATGCAAATAAGGCCTTAGCTTCTTTGCGGGTCTGACACTGGACGTTCTGATTCTTGAACCACTCCCAGGTTTCCTTCCCAAGAAGGTTGCATGTCGCCCCTGAGTCAATTAGAACATTTGGCAAAATGACTCCTCCAATCTGCAGGGTTACTATTCCATCACTGTGATTCACCTCATCTCCCACAGAAAACACATACTCATATGTAGAATTAGGCCTTTCCCCTTTTTCCACCTCTCCATCAGCGTG
>JAEMWC010000274.1:495000-502500 GCA_016490735.1 Pachyseris speciosa
CTCAAAGACTTTCTAGTCCGAGCAAAAATCCCTTCCCAACATTAAAACAACAAAAACAGGAGTTATATGCTGTAAGGAGGGGGACAATATTACAATGAAGGTATAAAGTTGACAGTCTCGACTTGATCCTCGTGAGAATCGAGTATCGAGGATCGAGTCGAGAATCGAGACTCGATTCATTCGAAACTCAACTCGAACTTCGTTACTCGATTCTCGCAAGAAGAATTTTATTGTTATTCATCGAGTACGCGATTCGACCTTTCGAGTTCTTGAGGAAAGAACACAGTTGTTCTGTATGCAGCTTCCGTTCGAACAACGCAACGTATTCAAGCTAAAGGACAGCGCGGTCAAGAGGACGCCGTGTACTTCTCAAGGAAATATCGTATACTGCATAAAAAAAACCAAGGTCAAAAGACATTCAGTTTCTTTCGAGGTTACAGCGTTGTCCTTTTCTGCATAAAAGTTCCGATGCTAAATTTACGTTCATATGGCCGCTCTTCCATAAGCGCAACGAATCATGATCGCTGTGTTTCGTTGCGAACACTGTCATCAAAAGCGATCAAAATTTCGAGAAAGCGGCCTATTTTTCGACGAAAATGCACAGTGTACAAGTAGGCGAATAGTGTAGTCGCTAGCCAGTAGCCGCTTGGCAAGCGTAAGGAATTCAAGGCTGGCGCGATTGATCGAACTAGATTCCACAAAACCGCTCATCAACCACGAGGACGGAAACGCCAACTTTGAAAATCGCTCCTCGCCTTTGAAATAAGTAAATTGATAAATGTTCCATGGAACACTAGTAAAACTTCAAGGAAACATCCGAAGTGAAATACGTGTATAATTTGGATAGAAACGTCGCCGAGATGATCTTCACTCCTCGGCCAAAAATAGCGCAAGGTAAACATGGAATTAAAAATAGACTTGACAGACAACGCGCGTGAGAACTGAAAATTTGCATACCATAACGAATTACACACATTTTTGATTCCAGTTTGGAGGAGTTACATTGTAAATTTAATCCTAAGAACGGTCGAAGAAATCCCTGTTTCAACGAAATAAAGTTACGAACGAGCACCATTAGTGAACATGTGCATTGTCACCTTCGCGTGTCGAATTTTATCTTAAAATTATGCATGTCTGTGACAAAAACATGCAACGCTGAGATAAACTTTAAGTTTTATTCATCGAACATCTGTTACTTATTGCGAGATACTGTAGTGGTGTGGTCAGTCCTTGGCCATTCTGTTCTTTCTGAAACGTTGATTTCTGCGAATCTGCCCATCTGTCAAAGAGGTTGAATCACATTTAGAAACATATCGCGTACTGAACGACTACTCTTGCATCGTTTGCGTTCCTTCGAGTAACTGAAGTTCCTTTTCAAGATGTGATCCCCGATTTGCTCGAGAGGTCTATCGAGTGATCAGTCAAGCCTCAAGCTCCTTATCTCTGATCTTGCGAGACGCGACCCTCGACTCGATTCTCGATGGCTGAGCCTCGATCCTCGATGCTTGAAACTCGCAGGAATCGAGTATCGAGGATCGAGTCGAGAATCGAGACTCGAAAGAGACTGTCAACTTACCTTTAACCGGTACTCTATGTCCTTGCTGGAATGGCGCAATACTCCAGATAGCAATGGGTTAAGCCCAGTGCAAAAGCTCATGTCCCGCAGGACAAGAACCACCATTCCAACATCCGACATCTTGCTCAAGCCGGAAGCTACAGTTGGGGTATTTGACAACCTCACAAGGAATAGGCAAGTGGCTAAGGCAAGTTATGACAAGCATGCTAAACCATTACCAGAGCTTCTAATTGCGGAACCAGAAAGACTTCAGCCAGCAAACCCTAAAGCTCCGTGGGAGAAAGGTTCTTGTGTCGCAAAAGTTGGTCCACGTTTTTTTCTTATTAAAACAGAGAATGGAAACCTGTACAGACGGAATCGCAAGTTCATTCGTCAAGTTCCTAGCAAGGCACCAGATCAGTCTCCAATCACACAAAACAGTGATCAAGTTTCTGAGCGGTCTGTTGCTGCTGGTCCAAGCGTTCAAACTAGTGTTAGTCAAGTACCAGACGTAGATCAAGTACAAGCTGTCGTGACACGGAGTGGCCGAACCAGTGTGCGTCCGTCTAAGCTGAAGGACTTTGTGACTTAGTGAACTCTGAGTTTTTTTTTTCTTTATTCTTTTAGCTTATCTTCAGAGAACAGTGAAGAGAGACATATTTTTTTTTATCACTTGCTTTGTGATGAGTTGTCACTTGTTTCCCAGTGATTTGTTTATATTTTTCTCTAAATTTTTTTTATTTTGTAAAAAGGGGGAGATGTTATGTATGAAGTAGTATTTAGAGTCTTCCCAGGATTCTAGGAGTGTATTAAAAGCACATGGCTCGTTGAAGTTGTGCTTGTTTCGTTTAGTAACAAAACCTTTTATCGTCAATCCCAAACAAACAGCATGTAGCACCTGAATCAACTGAACATTGATGCCAATAGTTGTATGCCTGATTGGTCTTTGTTCTTTCTTAGCAAAAGAAATAACATGTATTTTATACAAATGCTTTAAAGTTGAGACGTGAGACTTGATTCCCACATCTCAAAATTCTTTATGTGAGAATGTTAAGGATTCAGACTCTCAACTTGCATTTGAGAGGAGTTGTCAACAAATATCTCCCTTGAAGAAACTTGTAGTTGTTGTGAATCTATGTCTATGTTAGTTAAGCTCAGGTGGAATGAGAATATTAAAAAAAGAGAATTTCAAAATTTCACAGTCATGTTACTCTTCTGGCCTGACCTAATTCTTCATGACCTTCATTTCATCTTAAAGTTCAGAGACTTCACAACTTTCAAGTTCTAATACATGTAATTAACCTTCTATAGCTATAATAGCCACAATGTCCAGCAAATGAAGTTTGAAAAGGGGTAATGACACGATATTTATCTAACATTACCAACAAACAACAAGTTAATAAACACAAATGGACCGCATGCATAACATAAGAATTAATTTTCTTTTTACAACGAACTGAATCTCTTTCAACAGTCGATGAGTATGACAATATCTCAGAAATAACAATTTCACTGCACATACTAGCTGTTGTTGTCTGGCCATGCCAATGAAAACAAAATTTTAAGATCACAAACTCTATCTGACTTCAAATGTAGTAGTCGTACCCGAGATGCTCTGACAATTTCAAACTTAAGTCCTAACAAGAGGCTACAATTAGCCTAAACCCGGGCTTGCAAAAAAAAGTATTGTATCCCTAACTTAGTGCTAAACAAAAGAATAGAGGGAAGTCTGTCTTTCTTACATCGGACGCGTTGTGTTTAGCTTGTGTTGGAGTCTATTTCTTTAGACCCCTATCAACATATATTCCTCTAAAATACAGCTCAACCATTGAGCACAATAATTATAACACTTGTAAAAAATATTTCTAAAAGAACAAGAAAAAGAGAAACAGAAAAAATAAAGCCCGTGATATATACCACTAAAAGACATCGAACCCGGGTTAGCTGCGTCACAGGCAGGAACAATGACCTTTAGGCCACAGAAGTTTATCGTTATGCAAGATGATAAAAATAGTGTATTGATTCCAAAAAAAAAAAAAACTAAGCACACTTGTTTTCGCTTCGATGGATAATTGTTTGAGAAAGGAAACGCTTATCGAACGATGTTGGATTTTTTCGCATAAATGTGAATGGAGTCTCGGTGAAATGTGAGTAGAAAATTAATTAGCAGAGTGAAACTGTTTACAAATACGTCAATCCAGGGTCATTTGAAACACAAGAAAGGAACGTTTCTGGACAGTTTCAAGGGACGCTAGTACATTTGTAAAATATAATCGCTTATCATTCAAAAATTAAAGTCCAGAAATTGAGATATTGTGGCAAAATAGTAAATAAACTACCTGTCAAAGTCTCAGGGGTGTGTGATATCCCGTACTTGAGTTATTCAACAAAATGTACATCTCAATGGAGCGGGTACGGGAACACGGCAGTCCATCTGGAGTTAAATTTTGGTCATGTTAAAAGCTTTCTTCTCGCTGTTGAACTTGCAAACATTCGTATAGACACTTGTCTTAACATATTAGTTGTTCAGACTTCAAAGACACAAGGTGAATCGACGTTTTCCGATACGTGACAACAGGCATCATTCTTGCTGTTGATATGAGATTTACACTCGAATCACTCGGCCGTGAAAGGTCAAACTCCCTTTGTCTGTAGTCTCTAATTTTTGGCGCTCCCCTCACGTCGCGTCTCCTCGCAACTTCGCGCGTGCCCCCACAATCCGTCGCCAAAATTAGAGACTACTCGCTGTCTACTGAAGCAGACACGGGGAAACACGGCAGTCCATCTGCCGTTAAGTTTACTCATGTTAAAAACTTTCTTCTCGCCGTTGAACTTCCAAACATTCGCATAGACACTTCTCTTAACATATTGTTTGTTCAGACTTCAAAAGCCACAAGATGAATCGACATTTTCCCATACGTGACAACACGCATCACTGTTGTTAAAAATAGTTAGCGCTTGCGCAGAAACGCCGGAAGTGCCATTTGTGGATGATACTCGACGACGAAAAAGAAGAACCGTCGGTAGTTTATGACCCGGGCGCCGGGCGAGACGCGCGCAGCCCGGGTAACTAGCTCCTTAAAGCACATGAAATGTCTGCAAATATAAATTAAGAATCCTTGCAAAAATAATAAGCTTACCGTTTCCATTTTGCTTTAGATTTTATGACGTGACATTCGGCACAAGCGTACTGTTAGTGAGACAGCAAACATCTCCGGGAAATTGCCTTGTAGTTTCTTTTCTCTGAACGCAACACGAACATGAAACAAAGTAAACACCGAACGGATAATAAACTTGCGGGTTCGCCCATGAAATTCGGAATGAAGAGGCTTCTGATTTCAGCCGAGTTTGCAGTATGATGGTCATCTTTTCAACAAAATGAAAGCTTAGGCTTTTTCTTGCTCTCAGTAGCCCTCTTCCACGTTGAACTTCGCCTTTCGTTTCGTTGTCAACATTGTTCGCTGTCTGCAAAGTGATCATGTAAGCCCACTTGAAATGACCATGCAGCCTGCTGCCTTAAAAACACGCGGGCTGCAGCAGAGGCCGAACTGTAATGAGACATTTCACTTGGTATACATGAGGCGGCGGACGAACGTGGTACGTACACACGACGTGCATACGGTGACCATTACCATATTTTCTCCGACAGATGGGTTACCATATTTTCTTACCAATGGTGCTCCGCGCGCGCGAAACCTGCGATGTCCTACATGTCTTACACCATGTTTCGCTGTTGCTTTTCCAAGACCCCTCGAAATCTGCATTATCGTTTTTACCACGAGACTTGTTTGCTACATGGCTAATGTCAAACTGTTGACGCTGTTTCATTAGTCCTGCTTCTAGTGTTTTTCAATAGTTCTTTTGTCCATAGGTCAATAGATATATACTGGACGAATGCTCAGGCCATGTGGCAAAACAAATATTCCTATAACAACAGTTTTGAGGAAACACATTAAACTCCTAAACTATTGTGGCAACTTTGCACCGCATCAGTCATCTAGGCCGGGTCTATAGATACCTTTATGGGCAAACGTTTCCAATGCTTACACATAAAATAGACGACGTTTTTCATGACACACCCGTGTGTCCTCATTTTCAAAACGAACCATAAAAAGATGGTCTTGAAATTGGGGTGTCGAGCCAGTACGCATGGCTGACCATAGGAAATGTTATAAACACTACATAACGTTTTAAATGCCTTGTAGAGGCTAGAGCAGGAAAGGACGATAGCGGGTTAGGTAAAGAAATATATTTTCAGTTTCTTGCATGGGCTTACAACAACAGAGCTCATTGCTACTCCCAGGGATTCTTGGTTTTTATCAATGAAAAAATACGAAGATGTGAATGAAAAAACTGGAAATTACTTTAGCAAGGACCACCGTTGCAATATAGAAGAGCCGGATCCTGTAATAGATCTAACCAGCTATAAAATTGTAAACTAGAAAACGGTAAAAACAAGCAAGGCTGGTTATACTTGTTTCCTGGGTAGAATGTATTTCGTAGAGCGCTCAACTCATTTCAAATATATATATATGTATTCATAAACATATATACAAATTCCAAACATGTATATGTTTGGAATTTACAAGACAACAAGAAGCCTTTCCAGATGAAATGGAAAATTTTAAAGAAATGTAAACCCTACAGCAACATGAACAAAAAATGTAATCTTTGTCTGTATGAAAAATTCATCATCATTTGTAGAAAAGAGCTGTGTAGCCTAAACAGGCGAAACGAGCTAGCGAGTTCATGCCCCCACAGAAACAGTTATGTGCTCCAGAACTTTAGAGTAACGCAACTAAGACAAAAAGCATCTGTTACCTAGATACAATGTCTTGAATGTAACGCATCCCCATAACAACCATCCATATTTTACTGCCAGTTCTGTTAGTTTTAATACTAAATCGTTGAAGTTGCCTGATGAGTGTGGCCATATAATTTTGAACCATACGAAACAGCACCGTCGCAATAAAACGATGATTACTCCTGAAGCCTGAACTCCTGTTATATACTCCTGGTATATATATTTATATATATACATTTAAACCAATATTTCGGGAGGCACAGCCTTCCTTCATCAGGGTGTTACATATTATGACCCTAAGGTGAAACGACGTTACAGTTTAATATTATATCAACAACTTCTTTTAAATTGTAACGTTGTTTCACCTTAGGGTCATAATATGTAACACCCTGATGAAGGAAGGCTGTGCCTCCCGAAATATTGGTTTAAATATATATATTCGCCTCGCCGTGTAACCAGCCTTGCTTGTTTTTACCGTTTTCTAGAAGATATAAATGTTCATCGCAGTTATGAACACTGCTTAAACAGTAGTGAAAACAAAGCCTGAAAAAACTCAGGCTTGTACGGGGGTCAAACTCATGACCTTCGCGACACCGATGCCGCGAGCTCTACCAACTGAGCTAACAAGCCAACTGGGAGCTGGTCATTTCGTTGGTGCATAATATACCCGTGAGTGATGAATATGTGATAATGAATATATGAGAATCACTTATTTGAACTGCGGATTAAAGAATGAGGATATTAGTGATGATCATTTCAGATTGTCGTAAATGATGATGATGATAATTCTTCCACAAGGTGGCTCCTCAACTGATGAATAACGAAATACTCTTTTAATTATTATTTAAATCATGAGACAAAAAACACAGCCAGGCGGATTGCATGAAAGCTGTAGTATATTCGTCGCTATTCCGCCGAACCTTCCCATCGTGCACTGCATTTGATTATACAGGGCTATTTTTATTTTTCGTAATATACCATAGAATGCATATGAACATATGAACATGAACATATGAACATGTTAATGTGAATTTTCTTTTCACACCCACTAGCCTAAAGGCTCATGTGTATGTCAACAAAATACAAGTGACTCGTGGGTTTCCCATGGTATACTACTCGAAAACATCGCTAAACTAGTATC
>JAEMWC010000274.1:515000-527500 GCA_016490735.1 Pachyseris speciosa
AAAATTTCTGGGTGGCAAAAGCACTAATGAGCTCATACATTCTTTGCAAAATTTTGAGTTTTTAAACCCGCGTTGCACAAAAAGTATTCAATACATGAGGCTCATATTCACTGGCAGAGTTATTCATACTACGACCTTTCAATATTCAGAACTGATTTATTTGTAGCTCCATCAGAAACTGAATTGTTCATGCTAATGAGGCAAATATTGTAAACAAGGATTCCCCTATACGGCTGCGTGTTTTAATAATGCAGCATGCTTTACATGCCATATGTCCACTGGTGAAGGGCTTTCCCCATATTTGTTTACTCTACAAATAACCAAAAACACTACAGAAAGTACCTTTAATACTAGGAGAAGATTCCTAACAAACAGTTCCCGTCACTTATATGACAAATATTTCAAAGGTTTCGGCAGTGGTTTCAGCAGTTTCAATAAGGTATACCTTCACTACTCCAGAAAAATTCTCCATTGAACATTTTCTACCCGCTTCACTCGACGACACACACAATTTTGAACAACGATCGGAGGATCTAATTATATACAACTACGTTAAACCAACGCAATTACAACGACCAAAAGAAAGTATTTACCAGCATATTCCTCTGAATTTACAGTAAATATTGATTGCGTTAGGAAAATCTGTTATTCCGAAATTCTTTTATGAGCGGCTAATTCTGCCATCGTTGCAAAAAACTCGTTGGCTTCCACAAACAACTGTGATATTTGTTGAGCAATATGCAAATTGACATCTACCTTGACTGACAGACAGACAGTTGATTTTGATAACTCGTTTCTGCGGATGGCATTTTTCACATGTACATGTAACCGTCACCTTGAATAAGATATTTAGTATATACTGAAACAGTGGATAGCGTTGAAGGCGCGCTCTGATTGGCTAGTCAAACTCCGAATATCCTTTGCTATTTACCTCCGAGCAACTCGCGAGTTTCGTGCTCCCTCGTGTAAATTTCAAAAAAATAGCGACTCAGTTTGCTTCCGTGACAAGCGAAGAAATCATCCAAATTAATGACAAAGCAGTCCCTAAAAACACAAAGAGGGCGACTAACTTTGGTTTGGCCGTGTTTAAAGGTAATGGTTTATGTTTTAAACCCGGAGTTTATCAATAAAAACCAATGACAAAGGTTTTGTTTACAAATGCAAATTTTTCTTGCGTAACTCACTCGTTCACTTGAAAACCAAAGTTGAACGATATTTTTTACAGAATGGTTTCAAATACAGAGAGAGTTTGCAACTCCATTTGAAGAAATGTCGCCACTAGAACTAAACAAATGTGTTCAGAAATTTATCTGTCAGCAAGAAAAAGGGCGGTTTATTGTTTCAGTCCTTTGTGCGCGGGGAAATATTGCAATCGTTGCTGGAATATATGAATTAAAATCAATTTTTTTGTGGTGTATACTATCTCACTGTTTTAGTATATACTAAAACAACTCTTCATCTCAGTGTCGGCGGCTAGCGGTGGATATTTACCTCGCCGCTTCGCGGCTCGGTAAATATCCACCCCTGGCCACCTCCACTTCGGTGAATATTTGTTAACTATTCAATGTCAATAATTTTTCATTTAATGTTTTCCAAAAAAGGCCGGTATCATTCGGTGATATAATTGCAGACAGAAAACAATGGGTTTGGATGACGATCAACAATTATAATAGATAATTACTGAGGCTCGCAGCTTTACTGGATATAATGCAGGCAGCTGAGGACTCACCGATACCGCAGGCTTCTGCTGTAAAGGCTACTATGGAATCATATATTTCGAGTGGTAAACTGCTCCCTCTTCTGTCGCCGCTGTTGAGATGCACTGTTTCCCTTCTTGAGAACGAGTATATAGTAAACCAACTTTCCAGTACGATCCGTTGGTGGTAGTTAGTACAGTAGGTACTTATTCCATCTCCTCCAGACACCACTGAACCGTTGCCAACAGCTTGATAAAGTGATAAAGGTTAAAAATGGTGTTATCTCCGTCTACCATCAAAGATGTCACCAATCATTCTTCATATGTATTGCGTATGTGCCATATTCCTATTTGGATCCAATGGCATGTGCATTAACTCTTCACTACCCAATTTTTGTGGTTACTGGCAACGATTGCCAGTAACCTCTTTGTCATAGACTGCGTAAGAGGGAGGGGATTTTCCGAATTGAGAGCGAAAATATTCGGAATTAGCTCGACGTTTATCCGACTTCAATTCGATTGTCTCTCTCTTACAGTCAATAGTTCTTAGAATATCATTTGATCAAGAAACTTCAAGTCAACGTAGGCATTTTTACGATAAATGTGGCATTTACGAAGATTGATCGAGACGACGTTGAAGAAACCACTGACCAAACGTAGGCTAAACGTTTGACACTGCAGACTGCTTTTCCCTTTCCCACGTGCTCGCTCGCGTCTGCTCGACCGCTTTTGTATTTTTATTACCAGTACCCATGTATCCTCTTCGAAACCTTTTATTGTCATATACTTCTCATTTAAAGTTTGCATTATTTTAGGGAAAGAAGACGAAGACCAGGAAATGATGGAGATGCAAGTACAAGGTCTGCCGCCTGCTGAACAAGGTGATTCGCTTTTCGTATGAGTTCTTTTTCACTGCTATTTGTATTTCTGGTTCAGTGCTTGGTTTAACAAGACAGAGAAGTAAGTAACAATACAATAACGGCTATTGAAACCATATTGATTTATAGAAAGGTATTTTGTTATTTGTTGCACGACATAGGCTCATAGCAGAAAGGAACTCTAGCGCAAAGGTTTCGTGTAACTGTCTTAAGAATTTCTGCGGTGGTTGTAGTCCTTCCCGGACAGTGAATTCTTCCAGTTAAGTATCACTAACACCGCAGGCTTCGGGACAGACCTCTTTTAAGTCTGCCTCAAAGCCTCAGAGCTTTTCTCAAAGACCTGCCTGCCCTGTTCCGTCCCGCATGGCGTAGCAAGTTCACCTCATGAGCCCGTGCAGCTGAAACCAGGCGTTGTACAAAAGAATCTCGCTGTGCGCATGACTCGAGGCGCCTCCACTGTCCTCGCAGCACCAACACACTGGTGGCTCACATGTAAGCGAGCCTTCACGGCAAGTACTGGCCTCATCAGTCACCGTCGGACCTACAATTATAATTCATCATAGCCTCGAAGTCGTGGTCACCTAAGACCCCGAAGGACGAACATTATTACATCTCAGCGTTAAGAATTGAAACTTTGCCGCATTCAAAGGGAAACCTTTAAACCTGTACCGTATCCTTTCTTTCTTTCTTTTTTTTTTTATTTTTATTTTTATTTTTCCTTTCTTTTCTTCCTTTTTTTTTTTTTTTTTTTGTGGTGTCGTTAAGTTTTAGAACGTGTGATGGAAATGTGAGCTTTTATGATACCCCCAAACTTCGTGGTGGTGCCATGTGTAAATCATAAGGACATCACACGTATGTAAACACGAATTGTACTTGGGAGTTTAAGTAAGCCATAAGATGATCGTAACATTTACACTAAGACTGGAACAATCCGTGAGAGGTAGGAACGGACATCTCAAGACTATGGTGGATAAAAATTCAGATAGACAGTCAAGGATCATTGCCAACAGAGTACCTATAAACCCTGAATTGGAATAGCAGGTGGTGAAATCTTAGAATTCCAAATACCCTTCCCTTATTCCCAGTAAAGCCGTTATATAATGAGTCTTCTAACGCACCTGAATTCATGAGGGACGTCAAAAAAAAAGAGCCAACCAGGAAAAGCTTCTGATTTTCACCACACTTGGAGGCAGGTTGGGGCTGTTCCTTTAATGTTGGTTACTTTTTTGTTCCAAAGGAAGGCGGATAGCTCTTCGAATAGAACAATAGCTGACAAATACTTCTTCTTTGATTGAGCGATTGTTTGGTCAAGATTTCACGCGATCACAAAGGCACTTGAGTACAATGCGCGTTACTGAACAGGCTGGTTTGGTTTCGTGGAGCAGTCTCGATTCAAGGAAAATTGTAGGTTCATCCCGTTGAAATGCAAATAGAATACGAAAATCAAATGGAACTTTTCCTGAACAATCGCCAATAATGACTGTTGCCAGTTCCCAGTAGTTGAAGGTAGACACTCTAAACGATTGCCACCTCGTCTTCTTGTGACCAAGGCGGAAGGAAAACTGTTGAATGAAATAACAGGTGTCTTGGGTTTCTTCCCATTAGATCTGGCTGATTGTTTAATTGCGAGCTTTCTTAGCCAGAAAGACTTTTGACGGAACTGCGCAAGACAGATTAAGAGTTGCATATATTATTTACCAATGGTCATTTGTTTACTTTAAACACTGTTGGAAAAGCGACTGTCAGGTTGTCCCAAGCTTAACACGTCGATAACGGGTTTATGAAATTCTCGTTCGCTTGCCATAGCGAAGCGGGTGGTCCGTTGTTGACTTGTCAATGATGAGCTGTCAACATTCGCGCCATTCAGAATTACCAGAGTGTCGTTAACCCAGTGAATCCAAATTTGAGGTTTCGGAAGCAATCGGACGTCCCCATGGAATGGGTATTGATCCATTTTACTGTAAATACCCAGATTATAATGCTAGGTCCAAGAGCTTCCAAATTTGAACAGGATTGATTTCGTGGGGCCAGCAAGGACTTGGCTCTTCAGGCAACTCCATTGGTAGCCTTGTCAGGATGTTTAGTGGAAAGCGAGAATGGTCTCTACATTACAATTTTGTCTCCCTGAAGTTCTTTCTTGCTGATGATTAACACGAAGTAACCTGATTTGACCCGTGATATCCGAAGTACGATTGTGCACACTCCAAATCTACAGAACCACACAGTTATATTTATCTTGTCATCTGTGGCAAAACAAGATGTTCCCAGTTTCTTACACTTTGAGGCTTCTGGAGTAATCAATTTTGATATGTGAACGATCATCGCAGTTATAAACACAACTTAAGCTGTAGAGAAAATAAAGGCTGAAAAAAATTCAGGCTTGTTGGGGAATCGAACGCAGGACCTCAGCGATACCGGTGTAGTGCTTTACCATCTGAGCTAACAAGTCAGCTGGGAGCTGGTAATTTTGTTGGTTCGTAATATAACCGTGAGTGATCAATATGTGAGAATAGATATACGAAAATCATATATTTTGTACTGCGGATTAAAGCATGAATACGTGAATGATCAACATGTTCATTACTGCGATAATCATTCACATATTAGTTCTTTAAAGTAGATATGACACGAAACTTTTTTATTCCCGTTTTTGGAAATTCAATATCCCTTAAAAAAATTTTTTACCACAATTGCTAGTAATCTCGCAATCTGATTGGCTAATTTGCCGTTGTTGATAAAAGTCTAGACAACGCTGCCTGCGTCAACGTGTCGCGAAATGCCTGTTTTCAGCTCGCGCTCTGATATTGTGGAAAAAAAAAAACAAAACAAAAATAATGTGATTTATTGTTGTCTATACTCTTATCGACAACGATATTCGTCATAACAGTGGTCAAAATTTGCTGTGGACTCACTCGGCTGCGCCTTCCGGTGAGTCCACAGCATTTGGACCACTGTGATGACGAATATCGTTGTCGATAAGAGTATAGACAACGAAAAACCACATTCGATTTGTTAAATCGAAAGTTAAAAAGTGCTCGCAATGGCTGAAACCCCGATCCTTCGCTTTCGAAATACCCGTTTCTTTGCCTTCAAAAGTGCCACGATTGTCGCGCGGCCAAAATATCACGTGACATGTACGTGTGACGTCACAGTGTTATATTCGCTCGCAAGGAAAATGGCTTAAAAGGGAACTAAATCTTCAGGCGGGAGAGTTTGCGTCGCTCTCACCCCGTATAAGACAACTTGTAGGATCAACATCTGTACAGAGGAAGTATCAGTGCGTCAATTTTCTTCTGACCCGGCTGTAAGAACGCAATGGGTTCGATTTGTTCAACGACATCAGGTTGATTTTGGCCAGCCTGTCGTATGCAATCTTGTGTTCCGCCTATCTTGAATTGAAGATAGCTGCTTCACCCGTGATCCTTCCATTAATCTCGAGGGTGTGGAAGGCTTAAAGATGAGAAGAAGCCCCTTTGCAGGTTCTGTGCCAATGTGAGACTCAGTTTTACCACCTGGAAAGGAAAAAGCGAAAGGCAAATAAGCTTATTTTAATCCGGATCTCCATCGATAAGACTTACGTTCTTAACGTTAACCTATATTAACAGCAATTTTGATCAGAAATGGTGAATGTCTACAGTGATTTAGTTTTGAGGGTTTGTTCTCCCGATTCCTCGCACTCAGCTAATCTTTAAGAAGACTCGGAAATAAGTGAATCATTCGAATCACTTGAATCTCGGGACATTTTTTTCTTTCAGTCAACTCTGCGTCTATATATTTTTCAGTTGAGCCATTTCGAACACTCTTTAACTTTCGATTTGTTTTTTAGGATGTTAAACTTCCAGAAAAGGGAATAAAAAATTTCGTGTCATATGCACTTTAATCCGCAGTTCAAATATATGATTTTCGAATATTCTTTCTTACATAGTAATCAATTTGTTGATTCTATATTTTTCTTCCGAACTTGACTACCATGATTTTAATTGTAATTGAACGCTGACGATTATCTCGCACTCTAAATCTTGCAAATTACATGTGTAGTGACTTCATCAGAGACAAAGGATCTTTGAGTTGAGCATTGTTCTCGCAATATTGATCGCAAGTTTTGATCTTTTATTACTTTTATTACAAAATCTGCGTTTTTCTCTGATTTACTACTGCCGTAGATGCATTCAGATTCTTTTACTTATAAAAGACGAGACCATTTCTTTTCTCTTATTTGCTCTGTTAGACTGAGATTACACCTCTTACAAGAACCATGTTAGAGCTCAAAGCGTCTTTAACTACCTGATATAAATTTACACTTCTTATCAATTGCAGACCCAGAAGTTAGCGACACATCCTCAGACACAGGTAACTTTGTACTTTTAAATAATTTGAACGAGTTGAATTAATTTTGAAGTTGTAACGAAAGAGTCATTTTATATGGCTATTTTGTTGGCGTTACCTTGTTCGTAGCTTTAAATGCCGTTTAATCAATCTTATTCTTCCTCCCACAGATTATGAGCTAGAGGAGCCAAAGGTCACCGTCGCAGAAGGTAATCCACGTTATGATTGTATACACCTTCAAAGTTGTAGTGTGTATAAATCTCAAAGAGCAGGACTTAATTGTTAGCGATCCTCAATTTGTTAAACATTTATCCTCCTTTTCTCTACCCGCTATACTTTTGGAGAGCGCCATTCCCTTTTGGTTATTCTAAGCTTTCGGGATTCACATTTTTCAAACCCTGAGTTATGTGTTCTTCCTAAAGAATGAGAGATGCGGGAGCAGTTAATGCATAGCTAAAGGGGTCGATATGCGGCAATTCCAAGTTGGAATCCAATAGCCTTTTGACATTTTTTGCGCTCCAAACGTCGTCCGAGATCTCCAACAGCATATTTTGGTTACATCAACAGTGGAATGAGTCTTTGGTTTTATTTCAGGCAAATTTGCAGCATCAGTGTTATCTCTTCCCATCATATAGAAAATATCAATACTCAGCCTGTCGCTGAACATGGAATGATCTCTCCCGAATGAATTCGAAGGAGTTGTCATGTATCCTCATCAGGGGAGTCCTTGTTTGTAGTCTATTGGTGTGTGGTTTGACCGCGTTTACGACACTGCTTCGATGAGGTGCCAAAACTGTTCAAATATTTGGGGCCAAAAGATGAAATTTTTTTACACTCCCTCTATTCGAACGAAATAACATGATTTTGTCGAAATTGTTCCTCACACGTTACCGTACAAACTTGTGTGAGGCTTTTACAAAATTCGAAATATTTTACCCGTGGCGTCAAAGCGCGTGAGATTCATGGAATATAATCAATTTCTCAGAAACCACTGGGAGTAACTCACTTTTAACTATAAGAGCCCGAATGATACAGCCCAGATAGTTTGGATGTCCGTGTTAACGCAAGGGCTGTAATTCGGCAAATTAAGTTTGACAGTTTTTTTTTCTTTGAAAGCTTACCGTAGTCTAGCTGTATTCAGATACTACGTTTTCAGGTTTACAGTAATATAAAAAACGCGCATTGGAGCGATTTCCCGAAAGGAACTTGTGAAGGCTTATAGTAGCCTTAAATGCTACGTAGAGGACTCACTAGAGGCTAGAAATACGACTTTTGATTGATACAATTTTTTTTTATCTCGTTGCCCACTTTACTAGTAAACAACAACAGTACCTTTGATCATATTATGAAAGAGATTTTATGCAAGACTACGTCTGATCCAGGAATCTAATTTGTTTCACTTCAGCCACTGTCCATCACTATTGCAAACGCCCAGCAAAGGAAACTCATGACGACCAAATGGGAAAACCCGAACCAGGTAAACATCAAGACTAAGTAAAACTAAAAAAAGTAATATTTGGTAAACAGCTCAAGGTAAGGAAACATATGTCATCTAAAAGTCTGGGAAACGGAATAAGGAGAGACTTGACATAGTAAGAGAGACAACTGAAACAGCAGAAGTGGATGGTATTGTGAAAAGAACAAAGGCACTACCATACGTAATATGAAAATGCTGAAGTAAGAATGGAGAGAACATGATATGCTCCCTTCTTTATGTGGCAGCGATCATCCTTTACAACCAAAGTAAGTCACTTTGAGGATGAAGAAACGTGGTATTGTAGTTTTTAAATAAATTTTAATTATAATCCGTTATCATAGAGTGTCTTTGTATCACTACACTACTATTTTACTATTATTACAGGACCCGCAGCAAGCAAAGAGGCAAAAACAGTAACTGACGCAAGTGTTGGAGAAGCCGAGCCTGAGTCTCACGTAGGACATGTAATAGAGGATAAGGTTATGGAACCAGCAATGGAAAGAGGAAAGGCTGACGGAGAAACAGAAGAGCATGACCTTGACGCAGCTGAAGTTGGACAAGGAAGCTTGGAAGTTGGACGAGGAGAAGCAGATGCAGTAAAGGAAAAAGGCAAAGGCGGCGACATCGATGCTAAGGATGAATCGACAGAAACTGAGGATAAAGCTTTGAAAACCGACGATGAAGCACTGGCCATTAAAAGTAAGGCAGAACAAGTTGATAACGTTGCGACAGAAGCTGATGATAAAGTAACGGAAGGCGAACGTGGAACAGCGAGTGCTGAGGATGGAGTAAAGGAAGCTGAATATGAAGAATCACAGGTTAAAGCTGCAGCAGAGCAAGTTCATGATAAAAAAGACAAAACTGAGGATAAGGCAGCGAACGTGGAGCATGACGATGCAAAGGCCCAGAGTGAAGAAGAGAACGCTGATGAAGAAAATGAAAAAACTCGGGTTGGGGAGTCCCAGGTCCAGCATCAGCCAAGAAACGTTAAGGATGAAGCAGTACAAGAGGATGCACGCAAAGAAGACACTGAAGGATGGGAAAGTGAGGATGAAGCAGGAGTTGATGATGGTGAGGGTGAGCATAAGAAATGAGCTCAGCAGAAGCTTTACACCAGCCTGCTTGACTGTCAAATATGTAATACTTCACTCACTACCTGAAGAATTTCTTTAATAATCTGTATTACTTATATTCTTATTACTTACTTTTCATGCAGGTCAGCATGCGGACCATGAGAGTGGTGAATGTACACCATCCGAGGAAGTGGAAGTAATTACACCAGATGAAGAAACAGCATGCTTTGAAACAAGGCTGTGAAAAAGTCTGTGAAATGAACACGTGACGGTCATTCAAGCACCTTTTGGGTTTGATGGTGTTTTCCATTAAGAAAATGTTAGTTGCAAAAACGCAAATACCTGCCAGTTAAAGCTTAACACTTAAACATAACTATTAACTATTAAGAGGTAACCATGGGACCTTTCGGGCACAGGCAAACAACTTAAAAAGAAGAAAAGGACTTTCGACGTACAAGCGGTATATAGATCAGCATAAGGTGAAAAATTGCACTTCTAATCGATATGTGGTGACTGGTCAGCAAGTGCTTCTTCTTCACAGTACTTTTGTAGCGTATCTACCTTAATGACAGTACTAGCAGTAGTAGAAGAGGCAAAAGTAGTACTACTAGAAGGAGTAGTTGTTACAGTGTTAGTAGCAGCAGCAGTAGTAGCATTAGTAATACTAGAAGTATTATTCATAGTAATAGTTCATCAGTAGTAGAAACAGTAGTACTACAAGCAGCAGCACCAGCAGTAGTAGTAGTAGTACTAGAACTAGTAGAAGAAAAAGCAGACGTAGCAACAGCAGCAACAGCAGCCGTAGTAGTAGTAGCAGTAGTAGTAGTAGTACAAGTAAGAGGAGTAGGAGGCGGAGGAGCAGTCGTGATTAAAGTAGTAGCATCAGTACCTGTTGCAGTGACAGTGGTTGTACCAGAAGGAGTTAAGTCCTATTAGCAGTACTAGCAGCAGCAGCAGCAGTAGTAGTAATAGTAATAGTAGTAGTAGTAGTAGTAGTAGTAGTAGTAGTAGTAGTAAGAGGAGAAGGAGGAGCAGTCGTGATTACAGTAGTAGCATCAGTACCTGTTGCAGTGGCAGTGGTTGTACCAGAAGGAGTTAATTCCTATTAGCAGTAGTAGCAGCAGCAGCATTAGCAGCAGTAGTAGTAGTAGTAGTAGTAGTAGTAGTAGTGGTAGGATGAGGAGGAGGAGATGCAGCACTAGCAGAAGCAGCAGTCATCATTGCCGCCGTCGTCGTAGTCCCTATCATCGTTGATGCCTAAAAGCACTAGTACAAATAGTAGCAGCAGCAGCAGTACTAGTAGTAGTGGTAGTGGTAGCAGAAGAAGCAGTTGAACCATCAGTTGCCGTTGTCGCCGTCTTCGTAGTACCTATCGTTGATGTTGTTTTCATCGTCGTCGTCGTATTGTAGTAGTACTCAAGCAGCAGCAGCAGTAGTAGGAGAAGGAGAAGGAGGACGAGGAGGAGAAGTAGTGCTTACAGTAGTAGCATCAGTACCTGTTGCAGTAGCGGTAGTTCTACCAGAAGAAGTTGAGTACAGGGAATAGTTTATCAGTAGAAGTAAGTGCAGTACTATAAGCAGCAGCACAAGTAGTAGTAATACTAGAAGTAGCAGAAGCAGCAGCAACGGCAGCCGTAGTAGTAGTAGTAGTAGTAGTAGTAGTAGTAGTAGTAGTAGATGCAGCACCAACAGAAGCAGCAGTCGTCGTTGCTACCGTCGTCGTAGTCCCTATCATCGTTGATGCCTAATAGCTGAAAAAGCAGGTGAACCGTCAGTTGTCGTTGTCGTCGTCGTCGTAGTACCTAGTAGTAGTACTAGTGGTAGTGGTAGTGGTAGCACAAGTACTAGTACTAGCAGCAGAAGCGGCAGAAGTGGCGGTGGTAGTAATAGTAGCAGCAGCAGCAGCAGCAGCAGCAGCAGCAGTAGTAGTAGTAGTAGTAGTAGTAGTAGTAGTAGTAGTAGTAGTAGTAGTAGTAGTAGCAGTAGTAGCATCAGTAGTAGTAGTAGTAGTAGTAGTAGCATTAGTAGTAGTAGTAGTAGTAGTAGTAGTAGAAGTACTAGCATTAGTAGTAGTAGTAGTAGTAGTAGTAGAAGAAGTACTAGCATTAGTAGTAGTAGTAGTAGTAGTAGTAGTAATAGTAGTAGTAGTAGAAGAAGTACTAGCATTAGTAGTAGTAGTAGTAGTAGTAGTAGTAGAAGTACTAGCATTAGTAGTAGTAGTAGTAGTAGTAGTAGTAGTAGTAGTAGGAGTAGTAGTAGTAGTAGTAGTAGTACCAGTACTAGTTGTAGTAGTGGAGGGAGAAGGAGCAGTAGCTGTAGAAGTCGTAGCAGCAGCAGTAGTAGTAGTAGTAGTAGTAGTAGTAGTAGTAGTAGTAGTTGTAGTAGTAGTAGTAGTAGTAGTAGTAGTAGTAGTAGCAAAAGGGTAAATTCGTTGTTATCGCCGTCCTCGTAGTTTAGAAATGGCAGTGATAAAAGTAGTAGTAGCAGCAGCAACAGCAGCAGCAGCAGCAGTGGTAGTAGTAGTAGTAGTAGTAGTAGTAGTAGTAGTGGTAGAAGTAGTAGTAGTAGTAGTAGTAGTAGTAGTAGTAATAGCACTAGTACTAGTTGTAGTAGTAGAGGGAGGAGGAGCAGTAGCTGTAGAAGTCGTCGCAGCAGCAGTATTAGTAGTAGTGGCAGTAGTAGTAGTAGTAGTAGTAGTAGTAGTAGTAGTAGTAGTAGTAGTCATAGCAGCAGAAGAAGAAGCAGAAGCAGTCGTCCTTACAACTGCAGCATCAGCAACTGTAGCAGTGGCAGAAGTAATAGGAGGAGGACTTGCTGTAGTAGTACCAGTAGTAGGGGTAGCGGTAGCAGTAGTACGTTCAATAAAAGGATCAGTTCCTGTAGCATAGCCAGTGTAAGTAGGTAGTAGTAGCAGTAGCGTCTGCAGTGCAGTAGTAGTAGTAGTAGTAGTAGTAGTAGTAGTAGTAGTAGCAGTGGCAGCAGCAGCAGTAGTAGCGGCAGTAGTAGAGTAGTACTGGTGGTGGTGGCAGTAGTAGTAGTGATAGCAGTGA